>LDMZ01070668.1:0-13174 GCA_001455285.1 Sphaeromyxa zaharoni
ATATATATATATATAGCACTAACGAAATCTTTTTTTGATTGATAGAAAGATATCTAAAGAGAATGTAGCTTCTACGGAAGTGTGTGATAGGAATGAAATGAATTTCATAAAATCTCAGGAAAGAGTGTTTAATACATTTTTGAGTTTTACTTTTAAATTTTAAATCATGAAGGTAGCCATTCATACATAAAATTTGATAGGAACGGGGAAAATTGTTAAAGATTTACTTTAGATATAAGATTTAGAGGTAATTTTAACATTAAAAAATTATAGGGAGTTAGAATACCTACTGAACTGATATGGAATAACCGGTTTGTGTATAAAAATTGATATTACCTTTGACAAAAAGAGGAATATTAATTTTATGTTCAGTTTGATATCAACTAATAACTGGACTTAATGGTCTATATCCAATTGTTTAATAGGTTGTAATTTGACTCAGACGTTTGCAATCATGCTAGAAATCCTTTTCAATTCTAAATATTTCAGTACATGATACAGTCTTTATATTTTAGAATGAAAAGAAATAGCTTTAAAGTATTAACTTTCTTTGAAAATTTAATGTATAATCATTATTACCTGGTAGATTATTTTGTTCAATCTTGAATGAATACTTGATCAAAGAGTTGTGTTTAATTCATTTATAAGGGGAAGTTCAATCAAACACTCAAGCTGTACGAATGAATTACATTTTAATATAAGCGTCCTTAATAAATGATTTGAAATTGAGGCTTAAGCCATGTTCCAATTTTATTCTTCGATCTTCGTTCCATCTTTATTGCCTGTCATTTTTAATTCAAAATTAAGTTTTTTTTACGTAGCTTTTAATAATATTTATCATTATATTTGGTTTATGTTGGGTTAGATTTCGGTTTTGTTTTTTGTAATAACTTTGTTTTTATTAACAAAATATTTTTTTATATTTTTTTGCTAATTAATATAAATATTATTTTTCAATAAAAAGTGCTAGTATTCTCAGTTCTTGTATTTAATAATTTGATTTATAGGATTTTAAATTAATAGTGGAATTTATTACTTAAATTTACGGGCAGTGTGTAATTTGTGTAAATTAAATGTCAGTTAGACGAAATAAAACAATAAGTATTACTTACCCTGATCTTTTTTGGTTTGCTTCGAATCAATTTAATTAAATATTTTTGATAGCTTGCAACTATAAATCTGCTAATTTAGTGCCTTATTGATTTTGTTTTTACTAAAGTTACGCAGCTTTTTAAATATTCTCTATTATGTTTTTTGAGAAATAGGTTGAAACACCTTTCTGTCTGTGTTGTTTGAGTCTCAAAAATGATTCTTTTTAGTGATTATGTTTTGGATATAACATACTCGGATATGATTATTGACTTTAATAACCCTAAGATAATTAATTTTGTTTATATTTTTATTTAAATTATATTCATATTCATTTGTTTCTAAATTATATTTTAATTTAAATCTTAAAAGTCAGAAATGAATTTGAAATTTTTTTACTTGGTACAGTCAATGAATAGAATGATTTTATATACTTAATATTAGGTTATGTATAAGATATTATTTTATTTGTATCGTTAGTGATTTTATAAATGTAGTTTTGATGAGGTTTCACCTTCGATTAATTTACTTATTTTTTATTCGAAATTATTTTATTGTAGATTGCGTATTCATAATTACTTGATTAACTTATATTTTTTGGAAGAATTATATAGAGCTGCTTCCATTATTGGTTATTTTTTGATAGTTTTATTTCTCTTTTAGGTATCCTACTTTTTGGTTTTATCATAATTTTTTTTTATTTAAGAATAGGGTATTATTTCAAGTCTTTGTTTTAGGTACATCAATTTATGATACTAAAATTTTTAAGGACACATTACACTACAAACTATGTGAAGCTAGAAACTGCCAATAAGCTTGTCTACAAATACTCTGTATCTTTTCAACCAAATATCGATTCAAATTCTGTGAAATGTGCGCTTCTGTTTCAGCATGAGAGTGAGCTTGGTCTTGCAAAAGCTTATGATGGAACTACATTGTATATTCTGGAGAGACTACAAAGTCCAGAAGTAACTTTTACTTCGCATTTGAGAGAAGGAAATCAAGCTGTGTCTATAAAGATTGTCTTTTTAACCGAAGTATTACTTTCAAATTGTCAAGAATTGCTTTCTATAATTATAAAACGTGTTACGAGACATCTAAACCATGAACGTATCGGTAAAAATACCTATGATTCGTCTTTGGCAATGCCCGTCAAAGGATATAACTTGAATATTTGGCCGGGGTTTTCTACTTCCGTCAGAAAATACGAAGCTGGCGTCATGTTGCAAGTTGACTCAATACATAAGGTTTTACGCCTCGATACAGTTATTGATATGATGTCTGACATTTATAAAGAAAATGAAATGGATATTCAAAACTTTAGGAGAGAATGTTCGAGAAAAATAATCGGAGAAGTAGTGCTTACTCGATATAATAACAAAACATATCGAATTGATGATATTGATTGGAATTTAAATCCACAAACTACGTTTGAGTGGCATGATGGTAAGCAAATCTCATATGTAGACTATTACAGAACAGTCTATGGGAAAGAGATTAACGATCGAGGACAGCCATTGCTTTTACATTTAGCTAAACAAAATTCAAATCCCAAAGGAAAGAGACAATTAGATAAAATATATCTAATTCCGGAATTCTGTAACTTAACAGGAATTTCTCAGGAAAACAAGAGCAACTTTCGTTTCATGAAAGATATTTCTCAATTTATTCATTCCGGACCTATTCAGAGACTTAACTCTATAAAGGGATATCTTCATACAATTGCCTCTAATCCTAAAGCTGTCCAGGAACTTAAACTTTGGGGTTTAACTCTCGCTAATAGTCCAGAAGCAATTATGGGTCGCAAGTTGCCTGCAGAATCTGTATTTGGGCGCGACCCAAACGTTCCTGCTGCCGTCAATACTGTTAGGGGCTGGTCTCAAGCATTAAACAATCTCAAGGTAATATCTGCACCTAACCTTACACACTGGTCCTGCGTCTTTGTTGGCAGAAATAGTGCTGTGGTTAATAAATTTGTAAGGGAAGTTATTGAGTGTGGCAGAAAGTGTTCATTCAACATTAGTGAACCATCCAATGTTTCAATAAATACAGATCGTACGGAAGCCTATATTGATGCGATTAAAAGAGAATTGAAAAGTGGCAGTGGTAAGCAGCTTATTATGGCAGTTTTCCCAACACAACGTGATGATCGTTATTCAGCATTCAAAAAATTGTGTTGTGTACACAATCCGGTACCGTCACAAGGCATTTGGTTGAAGACCATCAGTGATGTAAAGAAGCTAAGGAACGTCGCTAACAGAGTTGCATTACAGATGAATTGTAAATTAGGTGGTGAACTTTGGAGAGTACAGATTCCAATGGAAAATATTCTCGTTATCGGCATTGATGTTTATCATAGTGGTACTGCTGGTTCTCGAAGGTCTGTTGTTGGATTTGTTTCCAGTTTGAATAATACCCTAACGAGATGGTATACTAAGGTTTGCTTCCAGGAGAGAGGTGCCGAACTCGTTGAAAGTTTGAATCTATGCTTGATTCATGCAATCACAAAACACTATGAGGTAAATCATTCTCTGCCGAAGAAGATTATTGTTTTTCGCGATGGTGTTGGCGACAATCAGATTGATTCTGTTATCAATTTTGAAATATCTCAGTTCAAAAATTCAATGTTATCTTATAAAGAAAATTATTCCCCCGAGTTGGTTTATATTGTTGTTCGAAAACGTATAAAGACAAGAATGTTTGAAGATTCAGGTGATGGTCGAGTTTCGAACCCCGAACCAGGTTCTGTCATTGATCATTCGGTTGTTTCAAGCCAGTTCCCATCATTTTACCTTGTAAGTCAGCATTTTAACCAAGGTACAATCGTTCCCACTAATCTGGTTCTTGCATGCAATGATTCCAACCTCAGTATGGATCATATTCAACGGTTTGCCTACAAATGTACATTTTTGTACTATAATTGGCCTGGTACTGTCCGTGTTCCTGCACCGTGCCAGGTATTAGGTTTTCTTTGTTTTATCATTACTCTTAGTATGCTCATAAGGCAGCTTTTATTGCAGGGAATCATATCGGTTCCGAAGCTTCTCCTGCACTTTGCGACAAATTATATTTTCTATAATTTTTTTGTTTTGATTAATGTCATAATTTTATTTTATGTATATTCTAGTTTTACATATGCACGTTTTCCTTTTTTTTCTTTGTCGATTTTGAATGCAGCACTGTGTTATGGTCTAAAATGTTATCTATCATATATAGTATGTGACTGGCTTGATGTACATTCTATTTCTCGGTTATGTGTACGAAGTTAATCTGTAAATGGCATTGAAGCAACCACTATGATAGCACGGGAATTATATTGATAGTCCCGTGTCTCAATTTTTCTAAATAAATGCTAGGAATATCTGTTATTTGGGATCTTGGTATTTGAGAAGATTCATATGTGATCTGTCCTTGTTTGAAATTTGATCTATTTTGTACCCGAACTGCGAATATAAAAGTGTTTTAAATTTTGTTGCAACTAAAATGTTTTATAACATGGTACGTTGGTTATTTTTTTTTACTTTATAAATCTCCATGGTTTTCGATTAAGTATACAAACGGCCCTTCCCAGATCTGCTGTGTTTAGTTTGTTATTGGCTTACAAAAGATCTCTTAATAGTATTACTAGTTTTCTATCAATTTCTACCATTCCCAAGTATACAAGCTATTGATTACAGGTTTGAAGGGATGTTTCTTACATATTTAAATAACTAAGAATTCATACGCAGTAAGTCTAGCCTATTATTAGAGACCTACACCGGATTGCCCAAATGCAGTAAAGGTATTGACTTTCTGGTGGGTAGTTTTATCCCCAAATTTTGCTACAACATTAGTGGTAGCAGCGTTAAGTCATTTAAAGATATTGTAAATTGAAGATAATAACTTTATTGTCTTTACATCTTTGAGTTCTAGTAAATATTACTATTTTTATGAGTTTCATTCATCGAAGTAACGTGCAATAATTTAAAACATAAGTTCAATATTATTTATATTTGAACATTGTATATGTCCCAATCCTCGTTCTAGTATCTACACTGCCCCTATGATACTCTTAATTTATTTGATCTATTTTCTCACATATATTAACGACATCGTAATCGTTTAATGTGCAAATGGAAAATCTAACCGCGCACGCGCATAAAAACCTTCAAGAGCTGAATTTCTGTACCCTGCGAGATGAACCCTTTTGTTTATACGACTCTGGGGTTTCTGAAAGCGATAGGATCGTTATTTTTGCAACTGAACGAAATTTTGTTCATTTGAAAAATTCAAGATTTTTTATTTCCGATGGAACGTTTAAAGTATGTCCCAATGAATTTTTGCAACTCTATGGTATTCACGGGGAAATTAACTCTAAAACCTTTACATTAGCATTTATTCTAATGAAATCTAAAAAAGAAAATGATTACATGCTTGCCTTAAATATACTTAACGAAAAATGCCAACACAAACTTCCTGATTATGTGGTCATCGATTTTGAAATTGCTGCATTTTTTGCTTTTCAAAAAGCAACCACAGGTCAAATTTACTTTTGTTTATTTCATCTGGGACAATGTCTTTGGAGAAGGATTCAAAGGCTTGGTCTTTCCAAAGATTTTATCCACAATCAGGAATTTTAATTATTCATGAAAAATGTTTCTTCGTTGGCTTTTGTCCCCGTTGATTTTATTGAGATTGAATACAAAAAAATCGTCTACTTTCCCTGAATTAAATTTATCAGAATTTTTTAAATATTTTGAAAAAAACTCTTTGAGTGGATCAAAATATCTTATTGAATGTTGAATGCATATGACAGAATTTTCAAAAACATCGCACTTACATCTAATTCTGCTGTAGTTTTTAATCGACATTACTTCAATCGCTTTTATCAGTGTCATCCAGAGTTGCCTTCTTTTTGTAATAAGTTAAGAGTTTATCAAATCAATATTGAAAATGACATCGAATTCCAACTTTCAAATATAGGGAAAAATACATCCTCGATATATGATAAAAAGATAGCTGATATGAAGTCAATGTGATAAAATTATAGTTCATATAGTGGAATGGATTTTCTAAATCTTATTTCAAAAACATATATTTCGGAAATTTGACTAGTTTCCTTTTTTCTCAACTATTTTTGAAGTTTTAAATTTATTATTCTTTGCGAATGCACATTCAGATTTTCTCCATGTCATCTACACTGTCCTCTGATACTCTTAATATATTTTCTCCATTTTCTCACATATTAACGACATCGTAATCGTTAAATGATTAAATTATTCATTGTAACTCAGTTTTACTATTTCTTTTTTAAAATGCTGTCTAAACACATACTCCGTTTTATTCCATTATCTTTTCATTTTCGGAGGTAGGTATCATTCGCTAACTTTCCTATTATTACTTGGATTAAAACCTGTACATATATATGTATAGTTATTTCCCTTCAATCTGTATATTTAATTCCTTAAAACTAACAGAAATCATGTTAATTGACAAGTTTTAAATTATATATATTCAGTACGGGGACTCTCGACTCCATTTAGGGTGGGAGCCATTGGTCATATTGATTAACTGCCAAAATGATTAGGTGCAATCCTCTCAGTAGTTTTATTTATTAGATTTTGTATAATTTGTCAAAATTTTAAAATTTTTTCCTTATACCAATTGGTTCATAAATAAATAATCACATACCTTGTCTTGAGCAATTTTTGAGTTTATTAACACGCTGTGGAATTTTTTTTCAGCCACTTTAGCTATCACAGCATGTTTATTTTTAATAAAAGTAAGAATATATTGCTTCATTATGCTTATTCAGTAAGCGTAAAAACAGTTGGAATATATGAGTTCTCTAATAATACGACAAAATAGATCCTGAATTTATTAATATTGTTAGGTTAACAGTCCTTCAATGATCAGTGCCTCTCCCTTTAAATTGTTATTAAATATTTAAACATGCAAAGTAAAATATTCCACAGAATTTTGACAAAAGTTTATCAGTTATTTTCAATTTCTTCCAGATTTAGTATAATTTTCACTATTTTCTGATTTTCGACACATTCATTTTCCCTGCTGGATGTTGTGTAAACCGAAAAATCATATTCAACAGTTTTACTGTCTTACACTGATCGATTCATGAATAATAGAAGAGAATATTTCTTTGCATGTGAATGGTAAATAAATATCCTTTGATATCAATAACACCATCTTCAAATAGCCGACTGTAGCTTATGTCACTGAAAAAGATGGTCTTTTGCTACATAGGAAAACATTTTTTGGCTTTTAGTAGTAAAAATATCTTCATTTTTTTATTTTATAAACTGGAAAATCAGTTGATACGTATTAAAACATTCTTGTTTTTGTAGTGATATGAAGAATTTCAATTAAATTTATATTCGGTTTGGTGATATTTGTTACATCCAATCCAATCCAATCCAATCTTTATTTTCATTTTTTAAAGCATTGACATGGAATAATCATAAGAACACTATGAATTATCTTCTAGATTAAACTTAATCCTTCTCTTTATTCTCGTGAAATCATTAAACCTTTTGATAAGCCGATTTATGATATGGGATTAAAAAAATGTTTAATGTAAAATATAAATTTTTATACCAAAGTCAAAAATGATTAAAACTCTTATAATAAGGCCTATTTTAGCTGTAGATTTTAAATGCTATGTAAAAGTATTGACTCGTTAAAATTGATTTTTATTTTCCATATAACGTTTTATAAATTTTCTCAAATACCCTTAAGGACTTATTATTTGCTAAAGTGTTTGTTTCGTCACTCGTGATACAGATCTGAATGCTTATATATAAAAGCCTGGTTATATATATGCCGTGCAAACATATCCTCCGCATATGCTGGTAGCAGGGAGAAGGGATAATTTTCGAAAAGATTAACATGTGTATTTAATTTAAAATTAATTACCTCTATTGTAATGCAAAATTTTGTATCAATAACACGGGACTCGAAATTCAGTTCGAGGTCCGTGTTCACAACCTTCCTAAAAACAGGAAGGTATCCCCCGATGTACCTCAATATGCTATAATAATTGTTATTTGTTAGTTTGCTCTAGAATAGATGAACGAGTATTTTTTCTAGGAAGTGCAACTGTTTTTCCTTGATTCCTAAATATTACTAGTGATCTTTCCTTGTTTTTTTTGAAATGTAGAAACTAACAAGTTCGTTTTGGAGAAGCTCAGGTTTCTTGTATTGAAAAACATAGTTGTTAATGAATGCAAGTGAAAATTTATTCCGACAGAGAAACTTTTGCTATTATATAATTTTATTTTGGAACAATTTATATTGCTATAAATCCAATCAATTCTTTTTAGATATTTTTACTTAGACTGCATTTTAATTAAATTATATTTTGAATATTCTTCCTATTTTATTGTGAGAATTAGTGTCAATTTAATAGTTTCTTAATGTTTACAAAGAATTGTTAATTATAGTAGCTTTTGAGGGCTAAATAAACTATATGTTATTTATTATGTAGATGTAATGTGTATAAGTACTAAAAATATATTATCCATGTAAATTGAAGTTTCTCTGCAATTCAAATTCAAAATCCCGATGGCACCATAAAATGGCAATGATTATCTCATGAATTAAATGAAGAAAATAAAGGGCATAAAAAATTCTTAAAATATGAGCCCTAACTTTATTAAGACACTCGCCCTTGAACTTTTGTTTGTTAAAAAGATTAAATATTGGGTTCTATTTTGATCATGTGCTTTTTTAAATATTATTTTGACGAATTAATTAAATAATGGCTAAAAAGTATGAAACTATGCAATATTTCCGAGGCGGTTAACAAGTTTGATGGCATTTAAGCGAACTAATTATGCAGGTAATTACAATTTGTATTTGAATTAATTAATTACTAGTATATGAATATTGCATATAATTTGAATCATTATTATTGTTTTTTTCAATGCTAAAAATTATCTTTTATTGAATGGCTTTCTGGATTTGGTAGTATTTTCATAACATCCATGATATTCAATACAAAGACATATTTTTAGCTTAATCTCCAAAATCTTTCAATTTAAGAATAAAAAATATCAAAATACCTACAGATTCTGTTTTTACAGATTGTATCATACGACAGAACACATGGAAAATAAATAGATAAAAAATATCTCCTACTTTTTTACCCAATACTTTAAAGCTTTTGTTTCATTTCTTTTATGCTTTGGGATGTTATCTTCGAAGTTATTATAGACGTACGTCATTGATTTAATAGAAATTTTACTGTAAATTCATTTCTGGTTAACCTTGAGATATATATGAACGCATTTCTACATTATAAAATTGATTCTAGTTACGGAAAGAAATTTTTCGTGTATTTTAATAAAAATATTTTTTGGATGATTACAGTTATAAAGACACGTTGATGCTAAAACTATAAAAAGCATATTTTTACCATTATTCAACAAAATAAAAATTTACAAGACCTGTTATTATTTTCCCCTATTTATAACATTATTGTAAAAATTTATTTAGAGCGATCAGCATTTAATGTAATATTTTTATGCTGTTATATATTTTATATTAAAAATCGTAAATTTATTATGCCTATAAAAATGTTTTGATCGATTCTAGCGTAGTTATTTTCAAAACTCTGACGTTTCATTAGTTTGATAAGTCAATGATAGGGTGCACTTTGTAAAGGTAATAATGGAAACAGAGAATTCGATTCAACCGAATTCAACTAGCAAAGAATCACAGTTTTTGATGAAACGTCAATAATTATTTTAGCATTTTCTTTTTTTTACCTTCATATCGCTTTGGTAAATTTTTTCTAATAATATTCGAAACACGATATTGTATAGTCTTATTTTTAAAATTTATTTTTTTCATATAATTCGGATCTCATCCATATTATTGTCCTTATCCGGGATGAATCAGCCATTTTTTTAAAAATTTTAGCCGAATGTATAACAAAAAATAATTTTATTTATTTTCTTTAGCTTAATATTTTATATTATATTTTATTTAGATCAATGATATCAAACATATATATTCTTTGAGTCCGTTGAACCAATAAAGACTATTTTACCATCAACATGATTGATTAATGGGATGGTTTTAAATTATTTTGTTATTATACTGTAGAAATGTCAATTATTTATGTTTTTAAATTCAAGTAACATTTTTTTATTATTGGTTTGGAAATTTGTTGTGAATTTTTCTAATAATTTTTTTAGCGAATTGAAAATACTAGATGTCTTGTAATAAAGTCAATTATTTTGGTTTATTAATATACTTTAATTCCTACAGATAATTATAAATTTACTAAGGATGAAAAATATTTCATAAAGAAAAATAGAAACATTTGAAAAATATAAGTTAAGTTTATTTTTGAATTATCCCGAATTATTCACATGAAATCCGATTTATCATTTTAAGGAATATTTTTGTTATTGTTAACTGCATGTCAAAGTATCTTTTGGTGATTAATTTCTTTTCGTCATTGTGCTATTTTTGTTAAAAAATCAACAAAAGCAAAAATCTTCCAAATATTTGAAGTATCTGATTAAAATATGCAATTATATTTTGGATAGACATTCAAATAATATTTAATCTGTTAAAAAAATCATTTTTTTTAAACATTAATCAAAATTTTCATTACAACAGTTATATTAATGTTAATTAATTAGTGAAAAAATTCCATTTTTTAGTATCTAAATTTAAATATAATTTTATGGCTGCATAATATGAAGAATAAGATATATGATATAGCCACTCTTTAGAAATATCTTTTATAGCAGAACTGGGGAATTATAAAGAAATGTTCAAATGAAACACTGTACATATATATAAATATCTAACCCATTGTTTTTGGAAAATTTTGGGTAGAGATTATTTCCCATAAATTTCTTCTATCATATTTTATTTTTCAGAAGTTTTATATTAATATTTGAACTAGATTTTGTTATGCTTATCTAAAAAACATAAAATTGCATGTCATTCCATTTGTTATGAATGAATTCATATAATCAGTAAAATCATTGTAAAAAATTCTTATATATTTGTTTCAATACGAAAAGTGTGTATTTTTATTAAAAAAGAATTGTTGATTTACAAAAGGTCAATATTGAACAAAATGGTAAATTAAATATTTAATGCTAATTTTGTGAATTATTAAAAAATTAAAAATGTCAATTTAAAAATTGCTTCTCAGTCCGAAATATTTTTTTAATATAATTTATAAAAGCTATTCAGTTTAGAACCCTTCTACATTCGTTTAAAAATTGCAATCATATCATTATAGGACCAATTGGTTAGATGATAACACTAATATATATATAAATAATAAATATACATTTTTATTGGATGTTGGCTGAACATTTAATTTTCCAAGATCCTCTCCTATTCACATGTACTTTTCCATGTCTGTTCAGTTCTATATCATCTTTTTTTGATTTACCATAAAAAATAATTAAAATATATATTTAGGATTTGGTTGAATGATTATAGATTAATTTTATTATGTAATTTTATATTTTCACACTTATAATTTCTCGTTTTGGCGCTGTAAGCAGAATATTTTAAATTGCATGTCGATCTTACAAGTAAGGCTGAAATTTAGCTTAATTTTGATTTATCAGCGCAAACAGCATCTTTGATACTAAAAACAATTAGATACAACATATGTTTTAAAATTACATAGCCAATCTCTGCTGCAATATAGCCTTGAAAATTTTCGAGTTTTTAAAAAATTTTAAGTTCTTTTTTCCGTATCATTATCAAATATTTTAACCAAGATTATACCTGATTACTTGATTTATGTAAAGCACTTTTCCCTGGATTTATTTCAACGTGCGAATATATTCTGATATTTTTTGCAGGATTTATTAATCAATTAATTTTTTCAAGAATTTTTCAACCCAAAAATATTTATGCTTTATATTGAAAATATATTGAATAAAATATATAAAGGAACACGTATGCACTATCTAACCCAAAGATAACTTTAAGTCGATGGTTTTCACCAAGAATAGTTAATGTATATAAAAATTTAAATTACTTTCGTTTTTTCGATATCTCAGAAAAATATTGAAATTCTTTAAATGATTTTTATTTAAATCCTGTGTAATATTAATAAGATGTTAAAAATTTGATATTCATAATGCTCCAAAATACCATTAAAAGTTTTGTGATATTCATAATCATCGTTTATAGGAATAAGTAGACGTAAATATATTTAATTATAGTTAAATTATGCTATTGGCAAAGACCTTTTATTCACTGAAATAATCGATTTATTAAGAGTTGCGTATTTGTTTTTATGAAGTGTATCTTCATTAATGATATTTCTTTGTTATTAATTGAATATATTTCTCAACGCAGGATCTAATTCATGATCAAATAAGAAAACAACAAGTATTTGATATTAGTAGTTTGATATATTTTGTTTCATGATATTGAAATAACTAAATTTAACTTGTCCTAGTGTAGATTATGGAATCGATATAACTGCCTATAATATCTTTTCTTCTTAAATTGTAAAAATTTAGAAATTTCATATATTAAAATAATAGAGTTAAATCAGTTTTAAAATGTTAGTATTGAAATTATGGAAAATAACTTTCGGCATCAAGAGAAGCCTGTTTTTAGTAAAAACCTTTTTCTTCTTCTATTTAGAAAAATGATTTGAACATGTAGTTATGATTTAATAATTTTGTTTATGTGCTTGAGAAAATTAGTTTCACGCTGAGATAAGATTTACAGGTTACCTACTTTTTCAATATTTCCTAATATTGCTATTTTTAATTTACATGCAGTTGAAGCAAATATTGCTAATCAGCTGATACATTTAGAATAATATTATAAATATTAATTCTGTCTCACATTATTCGGTTTGAAAATACCATTAATTTATGATTTCCGGTTTAGCTAGATAATTAAATATTTGATATCTTTAAACGTAATTTTTTTAGAAATTATTGATTTATTTACTCTTTAGTGAATATATATCTATTATACGAATTTAGGTTCACGTGGAACTCGAACTGTTAAACCTATACAAATATATCTAATTTTGTCCTGTTTGTGTATATAATAATGGAGGAATATGGAATTTTCTTGATGTTTC
>LDMZ01070710.1:0-13545 GCA_001455285.1 Sphaeromyxa zaharoni
TTACAGGGGTTTCTAAAAGCACGCTAATCTAAACTGCCGCCCGCTTTTTGGGCGTGCACCACAACTAGCTTCAACACCACATTAGCTATTCTTTAGAATAACTAATATGTTCTATCTTAAAATTTTACTTACAATGATGTTTTCTAATTGGTAATACACATCATGCCTGATAAATAGAAACAGTTTGTTTCAGTAAATTTTCCATCAAATAGAAATAAATGAACGAATATTAAGGATAGTTAAATATATTAACAAAATAATTATACCTTTGTTTAAAAAATAGCTCAGCACGTTACTTATCAGGGCTCTTTTCCATAAAAAAAATCTCTGGGATAATAAATATTCAACAAATTTAAAATTAAGTAAATAAAATTTAAAAAAAATATTTGCATTATGATGCTCTTAAAATATTTTTTAAATCGCCCAGAACATGTATTCCGAATTTTGTCAATTGAAGTATGAACATATTTACCAAACAATTTAGATATCAGTAATCTTTTTAAAAACTGCTGTGATATACACCCATTATAATTCAACAATCTTAAAGTGACGAAGCTCACAAAACTTATGCTAGATCTTATACAGATAAACACAAAGGATCTTTAATTAAATTTACTGAAATCACTTTATCTAAAAGTTATTATTAATATTGTTCGAAACTTATTATGAAAAATGTTAAATTATTTAAAAACCTCCCACCCCAAAAAAAATAGGCTATCATATTTTCGCATAATCGAGTTTCCACCGTACATAATAAAATGCAATTAAATTGTTATAGATCAACATCCATGTAAAAAATCATATCCCACAAAATTATTTTTCTCTTACGTTCTCATTCAAGCATATGTTTTGAGGTGATAGGTTGTGAACATATACTCCATGTGAGGAAAGGTAATCCAATCCAAGAATAACACCGTGAATAATAGTGGCAATACTGTAAAAAATCATTAAAAGGAATAAGCTAAAATAACAATTTTTTTGCCTTTGTCGGACTAACAATGGATAAATTTTTATCATAATACTCTGAAACAGTAACAACTCGTTCTTAAAAAACAATGAAATTGAGCACAACAATTTTACCTTGATCTCCACGAATTATTTCGATATACTTACATATATTTTGGTGTCTTAATGACTTAAGGACCTGAAACCTTCCCAAAATTCTCACTGAAGCCTTAGCAGGAACCCCATGATGCGCATTGCTTTCAATTACGTCTAACGACGAGACATATGTCTGGGCGGCAATCAAAGGTACATTCATAATTACAATAATCCGTACCGCCAAGGAAACAATAAATACTTATCAATTCCAATAAAGATTAAGATCTCAATCTTTTGTAAAAATCTGCGCGTGCGTATAAAATGTAAGCTGATTTAATATGTGTAGCGTAGTGCTTCCCTACTTATGTATCACTTTTGGCAATTGATAAATATAATCCGTTTTCCGGAAAGAAACAGATATATATTATAACTTAAATATTTTAGCTTAGTTATAATTTTTAGCCGAAATAAAAATAATTTCAATTTGCGTAAAAATGAATAACCAGGAACGGATTCTATGATAAAATACAGAATTCTCTTGCAAGAGCTACTTGTGGATGTATTTTTAAGTATTATAGAAGAAATGAAGCAAGAGTAGAGGATTTAAGGCGAAAAGTTGTAGCTTTAACAAAAGGCAGTGTCAGCAGGTGACTTTTCGGTTGGATGTAGACTGTCTTTTTGAATTACTTTGATGACCACTAAGGGGTGTCTAAACGTGATAAATTATCACGTGAAGATGTTTTTGTAGACGCTATTAAAGTTGCAATGGGTTATCTGCCATGACTCATACAATTACTCCTCTGCATGTTATGGAGATGGCAAGGTGCCTTATTTTTTAAACACATTATTTAAAAAAAATACTAGTGTATAAATAAAAACATTTATTCCCAACCGCTTTGCTGCGTAATGATTACTGGTGTGCCGCGAAGAGATAATTGGTAAAAGACATTTTATTTTGTTTAATGAAGACATTGAATTTCATAATAATGATGACCTTGCGCAATTCAAAATTGCTGAATTTATGGAATCCTAACTTTTCTAACATACTAATTGGTGAGCGTTGTTATGCTTTATATCATCTTTATATCGCGTTTATAAGATTCTGTATAGATAATTCTTATTTAATATTTAAGTGTCGTAAATCATAGATATTGTAAATTAAAGTTTTAGTAAGACCAATAAAAACATGATTAAATATGATTGATTACAAATTCTCCTTATATGGTCTTCTTTTCATCATTTTATTGCATAAAAGGCTTTATAAGTTGAAAATATTCAATTTCTGTGATAGGTATGGCGCAAAAATTTAAAGAGCTCAATAGTGTGGCGCGATGTAAAACAGGTTGGAAACCACTGAATTAAAATAACAATAACATATCTTAAAACCGATGAATATAAACAAGTGACACAGTCTGAATACGGCTTGGCGAATATTCCAGCAACCTAACTGAAAGGAACTGGGTAAACTTAGGTCCTAGCATATAAGGGTGTAGCTCTACAGATAGGGGCACTTCTTAATGTTGTTATATCGGTAAGGACTTTAATGCGCTTTATTTATTGTATTAATTTTTTTTGTACAGATCGTGCTAGATAAATTTGGACTGTTGAGGTGATATTTTGGATTTTAAATGAATTTTCTCGCATTATTTTACGATTTTTAGACATTAGAAAATTGAATCGGTTTTGTAAAAAATAAATTTATTGTTAAAAGGCAATTCCAGTCAGTTCATTCAAAATGGCCACCGTCAGCCTTGATAACTTTGTTTGAGTCGATGCCAGAATTAAACAGGCTTTTATGATAGCACAGTTTCTGGTATTCTAACTCAAGCAAAAACCGCTAAAATGAAGTGATTTTATTGCCTGATTGGGGCTTTTCAATTCGAATTTTCAAACAAACACAACAATGATAACTGATCAATAACTGTCCACTCATGTGATTACCTATTTAAAATAGGTTACAAAAGGTAAAGTAGCTGTAATCGTAGGCAGATTGTACGGTAGTACTTTCTCGCGATTTTAAAGTAGTTCAATTTATCTGGAACGTTCTGTATATACACACAACGTACAGCTACACCTGTTAGGCGTTTGAATTAATTTTAAAATGAATTTTATTTGTACCGTTCACGGGAGTAAGATAATGGGGTTTCCCGGGGAAAACCTCCGTTTTAAGCTGGTACTGAAAATGCTTTGGTCCTTATCTAGATAAAGGCTTATTTTATTATGGTTTAACTTGTTGGAAGCTTAAAGAAGAAATATACTTGTGAAGGGCCAAGATAAGTGCCAACCAACACCGCTTATATGTGGCGTTCCGGAACCCTTCAGGGGCGATCATTAATGGAAAACACGGGTACGAATCTCATTTAAGGAGGACTATTTAAGGCTGAATGCAATCGTAGGGAGATCGCCATATCTGTATATATTATTTGTAACAGACGTTTAACGCATAATCAATAAGACATTATGTCTATTTTTACCGTCACCGTGTATTTGTAATTCAATTGATGTATGTTGGTATCAAGCGGTTGTAGCAAAAAAAGGTTTGTTTTTTTTCGATTATTCCAAAAACAAGTCATCATCAAGTCGACGTATCGTTGCCATTTTGGAAGTGTATTACATCTTGAATTTCATCTTTAAAGACCATCAAAAAGCTTCAAATGAACTGCTAAACTTAATTGGGAAAGTAAGTTTTACAATATGTGAAAACGATATATCAAGTTATCATGTTAGGAATTTCAGTCGGCAAAACACGTCCATATGTGACGGTTAAACTCTAAATCTTTTATATTAAAGGATATAACTGTGTATCCTCAAAATAATATTTTCCCGATAATTTTTTTGTTTAGAGTATTAGCAGTTTATCGGTCGAGTCTATATTTCAGGTGATGAAACTATTTTTTTATTATTTTAAAGAAATTCGCTCGACATTTTCAATTTTCACGATTAGTTCGAATTTAATTTCACAACGTTTATTACATATAATATAGAAATTTCAGATTAATTTAGAATGCCAAAAAAGTGGATTACGCTCAAATGTATTTTTTGGAAGTAAAATCAATATGTGTAATTTTTTAATGCAGAGAATCCATTCATTAAAAATCTATCCCAAGTCATCCTTCCTATTCTTTTTAAAATTGTTGTCTTGCGGTTTATTATGAGCATTTAAAAACATTTTTCATCATTAATTTAAGTTGTGTGCAAAATAATCATATCTAAGCCATTGACATAATAGTTGCATTTTTTAAATTGCTTTGCTATTTGAGATGAATGCTAAACCACTAAATAAAATAAATATTTTTTTATATTAACCTAGAAAAAAAAGGATTGTACGGATCAATTATTTTCCTTTAAAATATGATTTTATCATCGAAAATTTTATAAAGCTAAATTCATGTATATGAATCAATTAAACTGATATTATATATAATAATAAAAAAACTTAAATCATTCAACTCTCTGTAGGTAAATGTAATCCATACCAATAAATTCCTTACAAAATGTAATCAATTTTTTAGAAATATTTATTATCCACGTATGATATAAATATTATTTCTATATGGACAGGATTATTTTTCTGAATATAATATTTGACACTTAAATGTATTATGAATTAATATTACCTCCCGAAATTAATGTTTTATATTAAGTAAGTATTTGATATATTATTTATATATAAAGCAACGAATAATTAAATTTATATATATTTCGCATATTTTTTCTTAATTTTAGATGTAAATAAAGAACTCAAAAGATTCAAGAATTGAAAATTTATTATAATGCTGTGACAGGAATTTTAGAAGCTGTGTGGTGCGAAAGAAAAAATTGCACACAGACAATGGAGCATACAATACAATGAATTGCCATACAAAAAAGTGATATATAAACGAACTCATAAAAGAGTATTTAGTTAGATTATTTTTGAAATTTTATTGAGTAAGAATGTCTTCCATCACCGGGTCACGACCTGAGAATAAGGGACGTTACTATTGTTTTAAATGCCCCTTCACGTTCAATATAAACGGGTTAATACAGTAGAGGGTACCCAATTATGCAAAAGGCTAGATGACGAATAAACCAAATACTATCGTTTTTAAGTAAATTTGATATAAAATAACTAAAAATTTTAAATAAAAATATTTTAATCAATATTCTAATATAAAATATAAAATTGAAACAAATATTTTTTTTTGCTTTGAGATGAAAAATACACATGTCATCACTTTAATATAGAAAATTTAACGATATTTATTAAAAAAATTTTTCCATTATTAAAATAATATTATTTTTGAGGCTTATATCGCATTCATTGCAATAGAAGATATGTAATATTAAACCGTTAATGCCTTTGTTATAAAAACACACAATCTTATTTGTAATCCTTGATCCTTTTACAATGATGAGTAAACCTTGATTCTTTTTAAAGAAACTTTCATCTTTGATGATGATCTGGGTTGGGGGTTCCTGCATTGACTTTAAATGTTTCTGTTACATCCATATTTCTTATTAAACCATTATATTTATTTAAGAAAAATTAATTTTCGGGAACGTATATTTCAAAATATATGTTAAAAAATTGTAAAGTCTTGATTAACCTTTCATTAATCATCGATCTACGAAAGTAATATTTTTCAAAAATTAAAGCAACTTAAAATATAAGTTATTTGCTAGATGCATCCGTTCACAGACGCATTTGGTTCATAAAAATCGAAATCATTCTTATAAAATTGGAAAAAGTTTTTCTTTGCTCCTACAGCAATTGAAATTTTGTACAAGTCTCAAATAGATCGGAAAAAAATTTAATTTTTTAAACCATTATTTAATATATTTTTTCAGAACGTAAAAATTGTTGATTTTTACACCCATGTGTAAAAACCTAACTATGCATGAATATGCGGGTGTTACTCTATATCAGTTCTTTATGGCAAATTAAGTGTACTTATGCTTATTAATTATTAACAAATATTTCCTTTAATGCTTGCGTCTTTCTAAAAAAAATCATGATTCGTTTTAAAAAAAACCTTAATGAATCTATTTTATTAAAATATATTTCCAGAAATTTTTTATTATTGTATAAGCTGTTTACATTTGAATTTTATCTTAATTATTTATGAGTCTTTATCAAGGTTAGTAAAAATAAAGTATTTTAATATTTGTAATTTTTTTTCTTGAAAGATGGTTCCTTCCAATTGTAAAGGTTATGCAAGAGTTTCCATCGCAGTTGCAACAAAAACTGTGCTGAATCGAATTGATATGATATCAAAAAAAGCAATCCAAAATGCGTTTTACTTGTTTTTAAATAAAACATGTTGACTTATCTGTTATCACATGCGAAAATATATTTATTTTTTTAAGATGTAATCAAGAATAGAAGAAAAAAAATTCCAAAATTAACCGTGTATATTTTCATCGGTATTGTTCATAATAAATAATTATGGAAAAAATTTTACAAAACGAAACATATCTATAACATTTAAATATATATTACTGACAGAATATAATGGATCATTATTTATAATTTTTATGCATAATTTATACTTAACAAATTTATTCACACAATTGTCAGTTACGCCTTCTCAATTCAGGTGAAGAAGATCACAACTATCAAAAATTACATATCCTATCCCTAAAATCCTTTAAAGAATATGGTATTTAAGAAGAAAAATTTACCAACTATGCGTTTTCTATTAAATCATTCGAGACTAAGCCAGAAACTTCTGAATTAAAGAAAATATTTTGGTGCTGAAAAACACAGGCAATATCATTATGGGAAAGAAACTTGTTAATTTCCAAAAACGGTTTCTTATAATTAATGTATGAGATCATTTTTTTAAACCAATTGTATCTGAGTTTACATTAAGAAAAAGGAAGAAAACTATAATATATAAATTAATTATGGATATAAAAAAGCAAATCGATATTAGATAAATAGTGTAACCAGTATATATTTTGTTGTTTAAATATTTTTGGAAATTATAATTATTTATTTTATCACATCAATAGGTTCAATCATATCCAAAACTTTTCATAGAAAAATTATTCAACCAATTTTATGGTCTCTGTAACAAGAACATATAAAATATTCACCAATAATAAACTTAACTATAATTTTAGCAACGGGATAAAAGTGCTCAATTATTGTCAATCATCGGGTTTATCAGAATAATGGTCAAGCAGAAGTTAACCAAAAATTCACATTTTGATACAAGAAAAAGACGAAGTTAAAATATTACTATAAAATAAAAGTAAAAAGTTGAAAACAATTTGTTAAAATTGTGTAACCATTTAAGGATACAATATACCGAAATTCGTGTATATAATTATTAATAAGTAATTAAATATCTTCTAAATATATGATAAGAATTGTTACATTACACACAATTAAATGGTAAAAACTTTAAAAATTTAAGCATTCTACATCGTATAAATTTTGTATAAATATACAATAAATTTATTATATTTCAATTATGATATTATATCACTTTTTGCATATATAATAAAGGCGTTCGTTATTAGTTGTTTTCGCGTATGATATTTCTATGACATAAGTGATTTATACTTGACAATTACAAAAATGATAATATCGAATCGCTTTGATATATTTTTAAAAAACTATCAAAAAACTGCAAAATCTTGATGGAATAGATGTGCAAGTACCTATAGTCTAAAATTTGTTGCTTCAACAAATTAAGAAGTTCTGACCAATCCGTCAATAGAATTTTAAGGACAGTTAAAATTTTTCATTAAAATTTTTTTTACCCATAAATTCCATGAGGATGGTTGTATTCTGCAGAAAATATAAGTACACTAATAATTCGGCAATATTTTTAAGGAATAGCATATTATCCATGAATGTATGAAACCTTTAGTTAGGTCTTGTGTCGATGCCAGAGCAAATTATTTTATACGACAGTTAAACATTATTTAAATGCAATGTCTCTAATAATCATGTTTCATGGATATCCCGTGAAGTTTTCTTGTAACGCTTTGAGTTAGATAAAAATAAAGGGCCAAGAACTGCAGGATAAGAAAATGCGTTTCATAAATATATTGGCGTTGCATTCTAAAATTCTTACATTAATTTCGTTGTCAATGCATTTGATACTATAAGATTCAGTTCATTATAGTTTCCTACCTATGTATATGAGACCATGTTTTTCTCACCTTGGTCCGAAATATCTTCAAGAGATTTACCTGCCTTGGTTAAATTTAATTAATTAATAGCAAATTTTTTTTAATTATTTAAGAAGAAACATTATCATAATTTAATATTATATATAAAAGATACTTTCAATGAATCATTATACCTTTCCTGTGATTTTAAAATTAAAACTAATTATTATACGAATGAAATGTGTGTTAAATTGATTTTTTTTTGAAAAGATAAATATAATACTAATTTTGATCCTTCGATTTAGGTTTTGTTAGCTTTAAATTCAGATATATCGTTTTTTATCTAGTTTCTGAGTTTTTACAATTACCAGTTATTTTTAAACTAATATTTAAGATTGTTGAAACTATACAGATTAATGGAAGTGTTTCCATTTGCTCAAGAATAATTTTAAAAGAGCTATTTTTTCTGTATATGTATAAAGAGATATCCTTTTATCAAAATCTTATTAACTAAAGGATGTTTTTTCTGTAAATATGAAAACATTGAAAATGAACTAATTGCTTTGATAAATTTTTTTTAATAATATTAGCTGTTATAAATTAGAATATAATTGATATCTATAATATTTTGAAATAGGTTTTATCGGTTTGTAGTTACTATTTTTCTAATATTTTTAAATAAAATATTATATTCTGAACAGATCAAATGTAATCATCAACTATATTTATTAGAAGGTGTGGAAATAATATTATTTACTCTATATGTTTGATCATTCAAATTTTAAATATGGTTATGTATTGATACCTTATTTCATATTTAAACAAAAAATGCACTATTTTACATAAATCAGGAAAGAGTTCATTTAAAGATCTACATTTATATATATAATATAAAGGATTTTAAATATCTAGATAAGAATTATGTTTTTTTATATTGTCAAATCACTTTAAAGTTTATTACATATTTTTTTCTAAAACTATTTTAAACAAACAATAATTCATTTCAACGTTGAAACGATTAAATTAAACCTTTATAAATAGCATGCTTATAAATCCAAAAAATTACTATTCAAGGATGCGATTATGGGAACGGGGCTCAATCAATTAACAGGAAAAGTGTATAGATATAATTTAAATTAGGTATTTTTAATTTATAAATATTTTAAATACGAAATTTTAATGTTTTGCAAAGCAAGAATAAAAATTTTTGGAAATACTTTTTGGATAATAAATTTAAAAAAATACACACAATCAAGACCAAACCTTTCCAAAATAGCAAATTATAAGATTAAGGTCACAAAGTCAAAACCAAATATTGAAACACCGTTTCGTCAGTTATTATGGAATTTGCAACAACGATGAGACAAAATATATTTACCATTCTTACCAAAATCTCAAAAAAATTAAAAACTAAAAGAAAGTGAAGGATAATTAAAAACATAATTAATACATCGCTTACTTTTGCCTCTTTGGTTATTCCACCTAAAAAAAAATTATCCTATAGAGTAGAAAAATTGCAGTTCATGGCGCAAGATTTGAGGAGATCCCATTAATTATATTTTAAACTCATAGAAAACCTCTAAAGCTCTCAAACAGTACTATTAAAACAGTGCCACATTTCTATTGCTAATTTAATCAACTCATGGAGTAAAAATTATATTTAAATCGTGCGTATTTGTATTATTAAAAGATAAGTAAAAATGAAAAAAATTTATTTTAAGCGTAAAAAAATAATAAACCTGAAATTTCCTCAAAAAATCGAAGATAGAATTTAATATATGGAAATATGAATACATTAAAAATATCTATAATATTTCGAAAACAATAATATCTTTTTCAGATTGCATATTTAGTCTAAATTGAAATTTTATTTCAGATTTTTAAACATAGCCTTATGTTTATGCCTTATTTGCCACTGATTTTAGAAATTTAATATCATTTGCATTTTTACATGTAAAGTATATAACCAAGATATTTTTTAATGAAACCAATTTTTAAACAATTTTTGATATATTTTTAGAATATATGCAGTTGTCTTATATATACATTTATATCTAATACATTTTATCTTAAATAGAATCATTTACATATGTTATATTTGCCTATTATAGCTATTAAAAAAGTTTGGATACGATATATTAAAGGGAATAATAACAAGTGTAATAGCATATAAACATTTTGAGATTATTAGCTCGAACAATTAATAGCGAAGATATTTTATTCTTAAAGCTCGATGCCAAAACTCTACTATATAGAAGTGATAAGAATATATAAACAAAATGTTTATAGCAAATGGCACTTAAAATGCAAAAAGCAGCCAGGATAATTATCAAAAAATAGTTTTAATATTATATAGTAATTTAAATAAAATTATGTCATAGATAAGTTCAAATGAATAATAAATAAAACATAATTTAAGTGAACTATTATAATAAACCAATGGAAGTTATAATATTTTTACTGATATTAAATGATTTAATTTTTTGAGAAAGTAATATGTTCTTCAAGAATATTGCACGTAGATTAATACCTAACACAATTATATTAAAAAATTTTTATTTTTCTGTAACAATAAAAAATAAAAGAAACAATTAGCTCTTCTAAAAGGAACTATCTAAAACCCCAAAACCAATATATAGTGTCTCGATCAGGCAGAAGCATTATTTAAGATAGTTTCGTAAGTACTTTCATGACAATGATTAATTAAATTTACTTTTCAATAAATCCTTCGACAAAATTTAATGTCAAATATAAAAGTTTTGATGAAAGTTCCATGAAACAGGTTAACAATTAATCTGAAAGTTGAAATTTTTTAAAATATCCGGATGTGGATATTCATTAGATATGAAGATAAGAAATGTAAAATAAAAGTTTTCTTTTAATATTCAGTTAGATTGGGATGCTAGCTATCCTACTTCAAACATTTTTAACGAATTTTTTGCAATAAATTTCTATTAATTTTTTAAATCTCAATGAAAAAAGTTAAATTCGGTTTAAAAAGTAACATTTACATAATGAACTAGCAATTTAATTACTCCAAAACCGCAGAAATCGATTTTTGATGCATAAAACAATAACGAATTTTATAAGAATTCAATTTTATTAAGTGTTTTTAGTTTCAAGAACTAAGACCTAAAAATCATATTAACCAGATAATCAATATTTATGCACTTCCTCCAGAAAACAAAGTGATAAACGCAGATTAAACACTGAATGATTATTTAAAATTACATTCCATACCACTATATTATTCCTTGTCTAAAAATAGTTAAAAGCGATAGCATAAGGGTGGATAAACAAAAATGTTATTTTGAAAAGCAACAATGCATTGAAATATATATTTGCATATTTTGAATCATTTTTTTGACGAAAAGAAAAAATTTTTTAATTTACGTATTTTAATTTTGATTTTTTCTGCAGAAATCGGTATTTAAAAGCCGACTCATTAGTATGAAATAATCCGGTATTATTAACCCTGATCATATATATTCTGTCTATTGAAAAATTAAAATTATAAGTTTAGTTATTTAGTAGACGAGAGATTTAATAAATACATATCCCTAATAATACTTTAAAAGGTCTTTAATACCAATTTTTTTTGAATAAAATTTTTCTTTCTTATTTTTGACAATATTTGTAGACTTGGTTTTTTGTTAAGTTTTTAAATAATGATTTTTTTGCTAATATAGTAAAAAAAACAAATACATTCAAATATTTTAATAGATAAATGACAATTGTATGTGTTAAGAAATGATCAAAAATATAAAAAAATCGTTTATTGTGCTTAAAAAAATATAGGGGCCATTTTTTAAAAGGGAAAAATATTACAGGCTCGAAATGTGTTTCTGCATTTATTTTTTAAGCTATAACAAAATCAAATATACTGAAAACAGTGTAATTAAAATATTTTTAATATTTTATTTGCTAATAAATTTTAACTTTGTTAAAAATTAACGAGTACATAGTTTTGTAAAAAGTAATAAAAAATCAATGAATATACCCAACTGCAAAAGAGAATTTGGAAGGTTTTAATGATTTAATTCAAAATTTTAAAGCTCCAACAAATGCTCTCACCTTTTTTTAACATTAAATAATTTTAAAGCCTAAGATCTTTATTAAATTAATATTTTTAATCTGAAGTTTTAATTTATTATAAGAAATTTATTAATTAATTCGTAATAAATATTTTTTTATAAAAAAATTTATATATTTTGATGCCTACATTGCGAAATTTTATGACAAATTTGGTGTTCAAACAGTAATGTTTGAAAATATCTTGCTTGCCTATTTTCTTCCCAGCAGTATTTTTCCATGTTAAAGTTTTAATCAAAGGGATTTTTTAATTTATCCCATATAATGAAACCGAGAAAAGTTATAAATTTATTACAACCTAATATACTTCATATGCATAAAAACATTTTTTAAGATGATTTTGACATTTAATTTTTAAAATCGTGATATAATAAATATTTTAAGTTATAAATAATTTATTTAATTTATTAACGGTTTTTCTTTTTCAAAAATCAAACATATTATTAAAATAAGTTTTTATTACAGAGTCAAAACATTAGATGACTTCACATTTGAGTTTTGTTATTGGCAATTAATTAACGATATATCTACATTAATTTTTAACGTGGGAAAATTTTTTTATTCTCATTTCATTTATAAAATTTATATTTTTGTATGAAATTTTTCATAATACCTTTTCAAAATATTTCAAAAAATTACCTAAGAATTGCGTGGTTATTCAAAATTATAAAAGTACCAAGGCATTGTTACTTTCCAAGTATTATTATTTATTACATATGCTTTGTGTTTTTTTAATACTGCCTTATTTTCTGTAGAACATCAATTATTTTCTAGCCAATTACTTACCAAAGTTGATTGGCTTCAGTGAATATTTTTTTACAAACATCACTAGTTAAAAGAAATTACTGCTAGGTCAGCAGCTTCTATATCCGATTCTTTCTGCAAATAAAAGGATCGGTAACATAATAATCATAGGAAATTATATATGAATTAATTGTAGTCTATTTAAATAAATGAAAATACCGAGTACCGGAAAGCCTGTGTAGATTAAAAAATTTAGTTAATTCATTTTAATCATGTTTTTTAAATTAAATCATTCGAACTATAGTTTGAAGCATATTTTATGATTTAATAAATATGAAAATAATGCGTTCCATCCTGTTTGACTGTTAAAATTTTCTGAGATGTCAAAGTTATAAAAATTATTAAGAATACAAATTTTTATTATTATGTGCTAATATTTTGTTTGTAACAGCATTACTGTTTAATATTGTTCATTTAAATAATTATGTAAGTCATTGTTTAAAAATATGTTTATGGAATTCTAAGAATAATCGGGTAGTCCAGTTTGTCTTTTAATTGCTG
>LDMZ01070724.1:0-11734 GCA_001455285.1 Sphaeromyxa zaharoni
GATAACTTTTGTCTTGTGTTATAAGACTTTTTTGGTTATTTATATCAAAAATTATTCTACAAAGTCAAATGGCTGTTATCTTTCATATTTTTTTCTGAATTATTCATTCAATTATTTTTTTGTATTTTACGATTGTGATTGCGGAATTCTTCCTTTAACAAACTTGAAATTTTCTCCTTATCTGTAATAAACACCTCATATTAAGTTTTTCACAAACTCTCGTTGATTACGTGTTTTAAATATTCGTTTATGTCTGATTATGTTAGCATCCATTCTTTAACCAATCGATTTACCTCAGATGCTATTCTTGAAATAAATTGGAAAATGACATGAATTTTTGAAAAATGGTCAATGAAATATTATATTTAATTATATTCGGTAACAGTACAGTGGTGTTTATCTATCAATTATTTTTTAATTATTTTTAATAATTTAATCATAATTGTTGTCTTTAATGGAGGATCAAAGTATTTGCATTGTCTAGCTAATGGGTTGAGCAGTCCTTTCTAAATTTTTTAACAAATCCGCTGCAAACGCAAAGGTACTCTTGTTTTGCATGTTCCAGTTTCTGTGATAGATACTATGCTTTAATTTGTTGTGGTATATGTGAAGTATCACATAAAAATATTTCCAGTCTGGAGAACAGTCAGAAACTGATTTGATTCAATTTTTTACATATGATATGTTTTACCCTAAAACTGAAATTTTTTTAATGTATTATAAGAATGATCATACCACAGTTTTAAAATAAATGTATCTCGTTCGAGGTAAATGGCCGTGTGTGAAATAAGCCATTAAAATTGACTTTAATCTGTGCTCTATCTTTGTTTTGGAAGTTTGGGAATGTTGCCACCTAAGCTAAGACGTCTCAAAGCTTAAAATGTAAGTTAATGAAGCTTAATTTTCTAAGCCGTAGAATATGATTGTTATCATGGGCTATTAGAGCACACGCTTATGATTTAGGAATTATTAAAAAATACCTTCTAAACTCCACAGGAGATAGTATCAGGCTCTTAGTCAATAAAATTATTATAGTATGACAAAAAATATTTGGTTGCATTTTTATCTGGTTGCAACATATTAATTGCCGAAATTTTAACTGTTTTAGAAGTCTTTTTCAGGTATTCCGTCTAAGGTTTTTTGCGGCTAGTCACATTTCGGCCATGGGACTCGTAGTCGATGATTAGGATCACAGAAATCATTATAAACTACCATTTTTTATCAGGTTAAGTAGGAGCCGTAACCGTTTAATACCTGTAAGGTGCAAACACTGATATGATTGTTATTTTCATATGAGTTGTTCGTTTGGCTCTTATATACAGATCTAAAAATTATTGTAATTTTATTTTTATAGAGTTTAAACTAAATCTGATGAAAAGTGATTAATTCATAAAAAAAATATAGTTATAAAGGCTGTGATTTTTCGATAATCCACTAAATAAAATGCACTTTTCGTTATTGATATAAATTCTTTATATTCACATACCTATGTATTACTTTATATATATTATTTTAATACGGTACATTTAACTCTCAAGGACCTGATAACGGATTGCAATTTTCGTAAATGTTTGATCCAACGAGTCCAAATTATTTGTTCAGATTATTTATAAGATTATAATAATTAGCTTAATAACTTCATAGAGTTAATAATAAAAAAATAATTTACAAATATCATAAACTAGCACCAGTAACTAATTAAAGTTATTATCGTAACGTTAAAAAAATTAATCTTTGTTTGAATTAAATGTCGATATTATAGATTATTTACATACTTTTTAATTCATTGAAAATATTTGAATTATCGTATTCAATAAGAACTTAAATTTGACAAAGTTAGAGAATGGAAAAATTAAAGATAATGGGAATATTTTAACTTTCTTTATTTCAGTATAACATGAGCGAAGTTTTATAATAGCTTCCACATCAATTACTTCATAAATTACAATAATAATATCTACTCGTGAGAGGGAAAATCTTGGACTAAACACAGATTTCGAAAAATAATACATTGAATTGCCTGCTAGATCTTTGTCTGATTTAACCCCCAACCATTTGATTACAAAAAAATTTTTATATGTATGAAAAAAAATTAAGTATAAAATTATCACATCATAGAATATTATTTTCAGTCATCGATTTTTGTGCTTCTCTAGATTTGTTGTTACAATAACATGATCCATTATTTTGATCAAATTTGGAGCTATCGAATTAGAGTATAAGCAAGGTTACTTTATGTTTGTGTGTTTAAGATTTTTATTGAAAGAGGTTGTTAGAAGTAAAAATATTTTATTTCTTTCATGAGTATAGGAGGTTTGATTATGTTTTATATTTAATTTAAAAGATGTTAAAAATTTTAGGTTTGGTATTCATTTTATAAGATATTCTAAACAAAAAATAATTATTGTGGATCATAGCATTTACTGTAATTCTTGTTTCATTTTTTTGAAAAAGAAAACAGACCTAAAAAATCAACAAAAATGAATATTTTCCTAACTTTTCCATAATCATAATGCAAGGTCCTATGCGATGTTTGATTAATTTTTTTTTCATATTTTCTGAAATATAATTATAGTTCTTCATCTAAAGATCAGGTAGAATGCAAAATTTAATTCCTTGTAAAACAAACTGAACGGAGAAGAAATCATATAAGCAACTACCTTGTTATAACCTTGTTAAATAAAAGCAAGCAACAAAAGAGTTAACATCGGAGTGGTATTTTCAACATAATAACTCAATTATATATTGATGTATGTTTCGGTTTCTGTATGACTCGCAACATATCTGCTCATCAATAGCCAAACTCACTTCAGCGGGTCGCAAAAATGTTAAAACAATCTTTTAAATCTTCAGAAATATCTTGAGTGAGGCTGAATCTATCTATAACTGATCAAAATTCCTTTGTTTTATAATCATTAAAAATAATTATACTTGAGATTCGTTTAAAAAATTGAATGGCATCGTCAATAATAAGGTGTAACTTTTTTTATCCAACATTTCAAAGTAATATGACAGGAAATAAAATAAACTTTAAAAAGAGCATATTAACAGGGATATGCAAATAGGACGTTAAGTGTTGGCTGGTGTTCACGCTCTAATATTTGTGATAATTAAATTTTAATAATTTATTTTTGTATGAAATGATATTTGCTAAAAAGCCTCATATAAATATGATAAATGGTTCAGGAAATTATGTTATTTCGTTAAAATTAAAATAGTTCATTCTAAAATATTTAAATAATATTTTGTTTATAGCATCTATTAATTTTAGGATCTTATTAAGACCATATAATACCATTTTTATGTGAATATATTTTGCGAAAGCGCTCTTCATTGCATGATGTATTTTCAAATTAACAAGTAATTATATTATTTAAGATCGAATGAGATTTCAATGCACTAGTGTTGATTCAAAATATTATATTTAGAATAACTCCTTAATTTCTTATTCAGCTGTACTGATCGTATCCTGGCGTGTGAAAGCCTTTAACCATTTATACCCTGGATAGAGTTTTTGCAAAATTTGAAAAATATATGATATGCCGTCTACGAAAGAATAGAATGAATTAACTACATTTAAATAACAACTTTGTTTCATCTAACACTTTATCTACAGTGTTACATGTTATGTTCTTGTGTTTGTTCAAACTATTCAGTATTTTTAAGCTTGAACCGATGAAAATGAATTGCATATTCATTTGAAATTTGTCAACATAGCACGAATACTTCCATGACCAAAGAAAAATTATGGCTGGGATATATATGATTTATAAATAATTAATCTGGTATATAAATAAAAATCTATCATGTATGATTTAATTGTTAAGCAAAATTGCATGTTTTGGGGATTCTGTTTTTTAATTTTTGAAATCAAATTTTTTTTTCTAAAAATACAAATTTCTGTTCGGGTGAACGAAATCAGAATTTTCAAATTCTTAATGAAGGGAATTATAAATTTAAATGTCTTTTTACGGAAGGAAACCAACAAACGAACTTAAAATCTCTGCCTTACCGAACTTCGATTAATGGAAACTGAATAAGACCTACCAAAACTTATATCACGTTGTCATACGAAAGAATAAAACTTGCGCTGAATTAGTTAATCGATATGCATGCATATAAAAATATTTTAAATTAATTTTAAAAATAGTTTGAGTAAATTCAAAATATCTAGTATTTTTTGGAGAATGCAATAGCGCAATAGAAGAGAAAAAATTAACTATCCTTTTATAACTATCGGTAAGCCTTTATGAATTCTTCAGTTTTACAAAAATTATTTTTTTAGAAATAAAGTTTTAGCTTAAATCTTAAATGATAGAATACATTCTTATTTTATTATTTGAATTCAAATGTAGATTTTTAACCTTTGAATTTATATGCAAAAATCTGGTTTTAACCATTAAATGCCATTACAGCGACATTTATATATAATTGAGATTTTCAAAACTTTTCCAATTACGATTATAGTTCAGTCAACCCTTCAAAAAGTCTAGAATACTAAAGAGTGTTTTGTCGCTAGACCAATGCTTTGACGGAAGGAAATGAAAATCAAAAATAAGTTGCATTGTGACACATGGAGAGTTATGACTTGTCATCATATCTAAAATGAGTATGTTTTTGTGTTGAAATTTGATAATTATGAAAGCTTTCATAGCATAATCCCATGTCGTAACTACTAATTTATCAAAGCCAGACTTAATCTTATTTTAGATGAAAATATTATATGATCGATTAAAAATATCATGGAAAAAATTTTAGTTATTCTGACGTAAATTGAACATTCGAACAAAATTTTCTATAATTTAATATTTATGACATTTGATTTATTTGAACTAATTTTCCAAAATAAAACAATATTTAAAGAACAAAAAGGTTACCTATATTTAGCAAATATAAAAAAAATTCTTTATTCTTTCTACAGAAAGGATCATAATGCACTTAATTAATCTTGTATAGATGAAGAAAATAACTATATATCATTTATTCACCCTATCAATTATGTTTAAAATAAATGAACAGTTATTTTCCATTTTATTTAAAGTAATTAAAGCATTATTACACCTTGAAAGCTCTATGAATGGACGAAATATATTAAGCTAATATAAGAAATTTAGAAATTATAGGATTAAAACAAACATTAAGATTACTAATAACTGTTTGAAGGTATTTAAATTATGAATTTGTTTCAATAACATTATACTTAATCAATTGATTAAAATTCTTAGTGTTGAAATAAGAAGTTCTTCAAAAAAAGCTTTAATAGAAATAATAATGGGACGAATTTATATTGTATGTATCAAGATATTCCGGAAAAGGTAAATAATTGCTTTTTTTTAAATCTAAATTTAAGCCAAAAATTATTTTCCATAATTTAAATTAGTTTTAAATTTTTTGAAGTTTTTGGAAATCCTTTATTCCACTTAATTACCATATTTACCAGTTACTATTTTTTTAAAAAATCATGAATAGTTTTTAAAACCAATAGCTATCAGAGTTGACTTACTATGAAATTTAGGATTTTTAGTACTTTTTCTCTTCTATTCTTTCTATAAAATTTCTGATCCTATAATTTTAACAGTATATTCTTGATAAAAATATAGCAAGTCCATTTAAATATCATTTCTTCATAATAATAATTTTAGGAAAATTTATGATTACGTACCGTCGATCAAAACTTTAAACGATGTATGTAAAATATGGGGATCTGTTATTGAGGAATCGATTGAAAATGGTATTGATGTTAGCTATGAAATAATATTCGAGTAATGAATTAAAATATTATTAATTATTTTAGTCTATTCTTAAAAAATCCCGAGTATAGATTTTTACTTGGAGTTGAGATGAGCAATGTTAGCAGGTTAAAAGAAATTGGTTTGAATACCCTGACTGATTTTACTTCTGTTATAAATGTTATTGCCAATCGCTTAGCTTTAATAAATTTACTGTTGCAAATACAAAATACTCATGCTTACTATAACATGACGGTAAGCAAGTTTAAGGTTCGACATTAAAAATTTATGTGTATATATAGGAGTTTATAATTGAATACTTGAACCAAGTTTCATATTTTCTAAAACATAGAGTAAATAGAAGAAAAATGAAAAAAATTAAAAAATTTTTGACATTTATAATAAGAGTTATCTTAGCTCGTGATATAGACGATCTTATGCCTAATATAGCATATACGTAACTCTTTTTATATTTAAACATAAAAAATTTACATTTATAGATTTAGTATAGTTTAACCTTAGTTAAAGTATTTAATTATTTTAGTAATCTATTCGCTTATTCTAAAATATGTTTCGTTATATTTTTCATTGTATTGATATTTAAAATATATTTACTCGAAGATCTCAAATTTATTAAAATTTACCAAAAAATAAATTCGAAATTTCGGAAATTTTTATTTATAACATTTTGGTAAATTTTAATAAGATTCTAACTAAGAAAAGTTTCACAAACTCCACCTCTACAAATCAATTTCCTCATTACCAATTTTTTAATCACTTTAAAATAAAAAAAACTGAAGATAGAATCAAATATGATCATTTAGAAGGAAATCATAAATAAAATGCGGCTTAATAATATCAATTAAATAAATATTAAACCATTAATATCATATATATTAATCGAAAAATTTTTTTTTCATCAAATTTGTAAGAAAAAATGAATTACGCTAAATAAACTTAATATTATTTTTAGATTAAAATAATATAATTTATAAATTGGATGAAAGAAATTTGAATAAAAGTCATTGTAAGGAAGAAATATTTTAATATATTAAAAATTTTTAACATATAAAAATAAGTTGAATACGTCTCGGTTTATTATAAAATATTTCATCATTTTAATATTTGACTGTTTAAATTAATTTTTGTCAAGTTTTAATTAGTTTAACATGATATTAGGCATTTTGTCAATTTTAAAAATTTAATACACCTTAAAAATATGACGATACCATTAAAATAGAAAAATTATACGACTTTTGCTCATAATTTTTATTTCGGTTAATTTCTATTCAAATTAACTTATTTCTGATCGTTTTTAAAGTTAATTTTTATAATTCTGATATCATTAAAAAAGGGACAAATAATTTGTATATTTAAAACAAAATTTTTGAAGCGTAAAGAACTACAATAATTAAGAAAATTATTTCAGAGAAAATATTTTATTAAACCAAAATGTTTTTATGTCATAAACTTTGTAAAACTCATAAATTTTCAAATATCGAAGCCTTAGATGGGAAATAAAACTTTCGTAAAAAAATCTGTTTTATTTCTAGATTTGATGATTATAATAAGAAATCTTTAATAAAAACAAAAAGATAAATGATATAATGAATCTAAAACAATAGAACCCACATGATTCCACCTAAAAATTTTTTTAATATCATCAGATTTTTCATTTTCTCACAATTTTAAACCGCTTTAATATTAAATAATCAACAAATTTTTTCCGTAGTGAGTAAAATTTTAAGAAGAATATCACATTTATATATATTTAATCCAACATTTTAAATTTTTAGCATTCATATCTATAGTTAACTAAAATATTCAACATTATATTAGTCATCATAATTCAAAAAATGTTTTTAATATATGATAAAATAATAGGAATGATAGATATTTATTCAATTTTTTAATTCTATTTGAAAAAAATGTATTTCTTCAAAACATAGAAGTAAAAATGTAATATTGTTGATAGCTTTTGTTTACCGCAGTATTAATACCGACAAAATTAATAAAATATGGTAGCAGATTTATTTAAATATATAATTCGAAATTAAATTTTAAAGTATATTTTCATGTTATCAGTGTTTGCACGATATCATTATCCTAAACTGAAATTCACGTTTTCATATTGGCGTTTGTTTTATCGTCCTATCGTTCTTAATTCTTGATCTTTATAGATAATATTGTTTTATTCTCCCTGTATTAGTATCTGTTTATTATCTTGTGTCAACATAAACATGACTTAAAAATAGATGCAATTTTTTGTAACTCCAATTATTGAAATAATATATGAATGAAATATGGCAATCCACCACTAATGAAGATAGACCTATTAATAATCATTAAATTTTATTAACCAAAAAACCAAAAGATCACAATTGTTTTGAATTAGTGAATGATACCCTTAATGCAAAAACTAGCAATACTACTAATGTCTAATATTCTCTGATCAATTCTTCATTTCCAAGAAATTTTTATTAAATTTTTTGTATACAATAGTTTATTGTCAAAATTTATTGAACATTAAATTGAACAAAAACTAGGGAAATAAGTAGAAGCCAACATTTGGGGCGGTTCTCACATCAACAGAACTTCAATTTAAATGTTTCTGATCATTTAAACAAAGTAAATTTTCGAATTTCGAACTTTATAAACCGTCTTACGTTCGATCTTCTATACCCCTAATGAATCAGTACATTTTACATTATTCAAAATTTCAAAATTTTATTTAATTAATATTTTACCATTTCAATTAATGAATAAAAACATCAGATTCTAAATATTATGTATTTTTGGTTATCATTTTCTCGATATCGATTACCTATTTATTTAAAATTCATCTTATTACAGAAAGAAGAAGTGATATCATTTTTTCTAAAAATTTTTAATTAAATATTTCTGCTTTGAAACATAAAAATATTACATTTAGTCTTTGTTCATTGAAAGGTGTTAACGACATCGATGTTGAATAATCTTCCAAAAGTAAAATCTAAAAAATTATCAACTTTCTTTGCGTTTAAAAATAAAGTAGATCTAGAATATCCGGTTCTAAATGTAATCTTTAATTGAAGAAAAAATTGTATAAAGAAAAATTCAAATAGTATAAAAAATTGACTACACAATAAACAAAAAATAAATCTATTTATTGCTGTTTAAAAGAAATTAACCCAAATCTTATTTTTTGAATATATAAAAAAAATTAAATGAAAATTTCATATTAAATATTTAAATCGCTATATTTTTAATACAATCACTGAAATTTAGTTTATGGAAATATTAATGCCATCACCATAGAACAATATTTAAATTAATCTTTCCGTGATCTATTAAAATTTTGTAGAGCTACTGTTTTCATGAAAGAAATATTCTTTGAACCTAAAAACCTATGTTATCTGTGATATTACACCAAGATTTTTGAACGACAGATTTAACAGAATGATATATTTTATAAAAATAATCCGCACTTCAATTAAATATTTGTTAAACCCGAATTTCATTATCTTTTTATATAATTTATTATTTTAAGATATTTGAATACTCGAAATATGAAAAATTTAGTTATGCTTGTTTTTATAAAATTCATTCAATGTTTTTTCATTAATAAATAGTTTTTGAAATGTAAATTAGTCCCAAAAAAGCATATATAATTGTATTATCAGAATTGCAAAATATTAACCCAATTTAAATCTCTTTATTTGGATCTCGAAAACATATTGAATATCTAAGTGGGATTTAATTATTGTTTATGTATATTACAAAGTATGAATCCGAAGAGACACTCAGAAATTTTCCGAATCTAATACTATCTAGCTCATTGATGTTATTCTTAGATTAAATATTTTTTTAAAAAGAATTTGTAAATATATTTTTGGGGAAGTCTGAATAAATACATACAGCATGATACAATTCGTTTTAAAATCCTAAATAGTAACCAGTAACCGGGTATAAATGCAGTATAAATTCGTTCTGAAAGAAATTGCAATATCATTATCTGAGAGGTATAGGTTCTTGTTAGAATCCTGGTTCATTACAAAGTGGCTTGGAGGTAATAATGATTCAGAAAAAAAATGAATTAATAAATTTTCATAAAATAAGCTTTGGCTCCTTGATTATCATACATTTTTTAATTATAAAAGGAAATATAAGAGAGATCTCGAGCTGAAATTTATGGATTTGTGAAATACAAAAATATAATTTAATGACTATTTCGGTTATAATACAAGGATAATTTATATGTAATTTTATATTTATCCCATATGGAAATAAAAATATTGAAAGAAACTTACACGAAGTCTTCTTACCGACATACATTAATATCTGTCATAAATATTATCAAAAGCATATTAGGATTTTTTGTATTAGTAAAAAAAAGTTATCTGAATGATAATGGCCGACCCTTATTCTTTTTGAAGTTTTAGCAAATTTAAACTTTGTTTCAGACTGATACTTTAAAAATATTCGCAGAGAGATTAAGTGATTAATTATTTTCTAAATGCTACTTATTTTTTGTCAAGTTCTGATACATACTTTTACAAATACAGAACAAAGGCATGGTTTATCCACTAATTGAACCTATTGACAAATATGATGTTACCTTGTTCTAGTAGAACTTTTTAAAAAGGTATTGAAACTGATCTACCGTGTGTTATATATAATATCAACATATATCTGTATATCCATGTTAAAATGAGTAAATATTTGTTAAAATTTTTGACTATTAGCATAGAAATTCAAGAATATATTTTCAGTAGTTAAAATAATAAAAAACGAATATAATTTAGTACCAATATTTTGTTCAATTAGTTAATTTATTGTAGAATTATTTATTTTTTGATAAAATTAGTGAATCAATTAAATTTCTTATCCTTTAAAGACAATGTGATATTAATTCCTTACAGTCTCTGTAATCAAACCACTTATCAAGTGATTTTACTGAATTTTTAAGCATCTTGCTTATGGAAATGGGTATGAGAAATAAAGTAAGATAGGAGAAAAAACTGATTTTTCAACTTGAAATCATTTATTTAATCGTTTTTAATACTTGTAAACGGTTTTATATATAATATCGAAGATATAGTAATATTGTCTTTTAATATCATCGATCGAATTCAGGTAAAGATTTCCTTATATTTATCAAGCATTCACCTATCTTATTAAAAATTTTTTTTGGGAAAATGACCAAACACAATAATCACTCTTGTTTTTTCAGTAATATAAATGTAAAAATTTACTTCATTTATGGTATAGTTAATTAAAAAATAAACCATAAATCATAAATTACATGACTTAAATATAATTTTTATATATTATATCATCGTATCCACGATCGGAGGGCGTGGTTGTCGGAAGATATTAGAAATAGATAGACAAACAAATCGATTAGCCTATGTTTGAATATATGTCATCTTTTTCATACAACGCTCCGATAGATCCCCTTTTGGGATTAAACTACTTTTTGGAGAAGAGGACTCAAGAATATATTGTTTTTAGTAACAGATAAATAATATATAAAAATATTCTTGTTTAATCGTTTCTAATAAAACTTTACTCAAGAATATTAGCACTGCCACAACTAAACTTAATGCAGAGTTTTATGAAATAATAAAACATGACCCTTATTCTGAACGTTTAACTCCATTTAGAAGAAAAAATATCTTTAATTTTTAAAATCTAATGATGAATCTAAGAAACTCTTAGCAATGACTCTTCAGAAATGTTTTGGTGGAACTCTTCTAGGATGGGGGAGCGAATTTACCTGTAGCTTTTAATACCGAGAACAAGAATTTTTACTCATAGTTGTCCTGCCAATTCTAGTCATCAGAATTAACATTTAATTAAATTAGTAAAAACTTCTTATATGAAATAGTGTTACTAATTTACAACACCCATCAGATTAAATAATTAACCCGTTTGCCACCTTAAAGTAGATTAATTTACTCAAAGCGTTTCAACATAATAGGAAAAAAAGAGGCATAAATGTTCTTAAAACAATCTAAATGTTC
>LDMZ01070731.1:0-15158 GCA_001455285.1 Sphaeromyxa zaharoni
AACCTAAAAATCTAAAATTGGGATTTTCAAATTCGGAAAAAAATCCTAATAATATAAGTAAGTTTACGTATTCTGCCTAAATAGAAATAAAATTATATTTGACATATCTTGATAAAATTGATTATGCAAGATTTGGAGAACAATTTCGCTAACATGAATCAGAATTTTAAAAATTATATAATCATTTGCTGCCCATGACGAGGAAAATAATTAAAAGCGTTTGTAGAGTAAACTACTGAACAAATGATGTTTCAAATATATGTAAATTTAATTTCCTTAAACCGGAAATTATTTGTCAGACTTTGGTTTGAACAAAATTTTAAAACAATGCATCGACTAAATTATTTTTATATTTTAATATTTCATCGTAAATCATGATAACAGTAAAATAAATTATTCTTTAAAGTTAAGTTCTAATAATATTCTTAATACATTTATTTTTATATTTAAATCATCGGAAATATCTAAATTTGATAATTTTTTACTGCTGTAGTAAGAAGAATTTTATTCAATTAATGGATCTTCTCTATCAATTTTATTTTTCAAATACTATTGCTATGTACTACATGGAATTTGTTGAGATAAAGGTTCCAGATAGAGTTTTAATAGAATATGTAAGTTAAAAATCGGAAAAAAAATATATATCTTTATATGTACTTAAATTAATTTGTGAATTATGAAGCCAAATATCACTGAATTATCCAACGGATTTGAAAAAAGGACCGGAATGTGGAAAAATTTGCTGCCTACCTTATTTTACTCAAGGTATATTTTCATAAAAATAATTTATATTTTATAAATGAAAATCATTATTAAAACCAATCTATGACAATTAATGGTTTCAACGGTACAAAATTTGAAATTTCCGACAAAAGTAATCTTCAAATGCAAATTATTTATGTTGATCCATTTTAATTACTTTTTTTGCTCTTTCTAGTATAATATTTCTGAAACTTATTGAAAAAGCTTTTTGCCATTAGTATAGTTGTAGCGTATCGACAATATTAAATATTTTATGTAACGTTATTTCATGGTATTACTTAAAAATATCAGCTTATTTAAAATATATTTTTAAAGCTTTGTATTCTGTCATTATAAAATATTAACAAGGAAAATAATTATTTACAAGTCAGAGAAAAAATAATTTCACATAACAGAAAATTGGATAATTTTGGATAGTAATTATTAAATTAAGGTGTGTACTAATTCAGCTCCTAATTTTTCATGGAGCATCTTCTGCACTAAAAAAGTAATTTATCGTGTTTGTTTTTATTTAAAATAATTTTTGGATCTTATCTTAATCAGTTTTTTTTAAATTAATTCAAAATGGTACAAAATTACGCCGATTTCATTATTTGTTTTTAATTTTATTTTTCTTCGACTAGGTAAGCTAGCTTAGGTAGTAATTCAAATTCTATGTTTTTTTTAAAACACCAATTAAAAATTTTTCATATCTTTGGTTTGTATCCAAATTAATATAGATTTAAACAAACAAAATTTTTTAAAAGTTGCATTTTTATATTTTTTTACAAATTATTTTTAAAATGTTGGTTCATACGTATAAGTGATTATAATCTAATACGTAAAAATAATTTGCATAAATCTGATTGAGAAAAATGAAATAGAAAGAATCAAAATAATGTATTTTTATTTGAAAGATCGTTTTTTGCTTAAAAAAAATAAATTTTATCCTAAAAATATCCAAAAGACATGAATTTTAAAAATTGATATACTTCATTTCATTTTGAAAAAATTTCTAAATATTTTAATACCAGTAAATATTACATGTTTAAAATAATATTTTGATAACAATTATTATTGACATTATATATTATTATATAGAATTACAAAAACTAAAATATCGATCTGCTAAAATATAAATCTTTATTTTGATATTATATTTTGAATTGTTTTATTATATCATGTAAATGGATGTAATGATCTGTACCTTTAAAATGTTAACTCGAATAAAATTTATATTAATTTTGTAAAAAAAATTTTTAGTTAAATTAAAATAATTTATTGAATATTAAAAATCATCGAGAATATTTTTCTACATGTTTGAATGTAACGAAAAGAGTTCCGGAGCCAGGATTTAACCCGTGAGTCTGTCCGCTTAGCAGGCGCGTTACCCACTAAGCCTTTCATCGGACATAAACATCATTTATATATTTACACTTCTTATTCACACTGCATTGATTAATAATAATTATCTAATTTTTTTAATATATTTATTATTGGAAACATGGTTTATCACATTTTTTCTTTTTTTATAGTGTATTATACACAATTTGAGCAGTTGTTTATAATTCGGTTTCCGTGAAATATGTTAGGTCATATTCATTGATTTATTTATTAATTATAAGTCTGTAATTTACAAAAAAAGGTTTCTTACACAGTAACACAAGTATCTGAATAGAGTATCTAATTCTTATATACATATATGAATAAAATAAAGAAATTGTCATACTTTGGATGGATTTTTGATTGTATAACCTATGAGCAAATTATCAAAGTTATAAGCCATCAAACATTTTAAGTAAAATCATCTCAGTATTCAATGATTTAGTAAGTTAGATGATTGATCATTTTTGATTTTTTTTGTTGAAAGCATTGCATAAATATTTACTTTATTTTGGTTGTCATTTTTTTTTGGTATAATCAATTTTATTTGTATTTAATTTTCTTTTTCATATAACTCTTCAGTAAAATTTGTGAAATTATTAAATAATTATCAGAATAGTGTAGATTCTTTGACAAACAATTTAAGAAATCTATTGGAGAAATGCTTATTTAATGATAATAGTTTCTAGGTAATGCAAAATGTTATAGGATAGATATATGTTTGACACGGAACAATCGTCTATATGATATGTATTTTGCTAACATAGATCTATCTATACATATATTTATACATATTTATTTACATACGTATTAGTTTTTATTTCATTAATTTAAAAAAATAATTTCCAAAATATAATTTGAAATCAATTCATAGTAACATTTCGTTTATTTCAATAAGGTTGACTATTAAAATGAAAATTATAAAAACCACATATTTGCAAAAATATTTTGATGAAAATATCCGTATTCAAAATCCTTATTTAACAAATTTATATCCGAATATTATATTGCTGCATATTAAGATTGGTAGAAATTATTTAGTATGCTTGTGCAGTATGTTTCAATTAGAGATTATTTTCAATTCATTGAAGGTAAATTTCCCTTATTATTATTACTTGATTATAAATAACATAAACTCAATTTTTAGATTGCTACACAAAGATACCGTAGTTTTAAATCCAGTACATCAATTTTCATTCATAATTATGATTACATATTTAAATATATAAATAATTTACTCTACAGTTTCTTGTACTAGGAATAAATTGTTATAGTGTTTTAATTTACATAATTTATTACATAATTATTTGATTACGTTCTGTAAAGCGATAACTTTATGGCATATTTAGAAAATTCAAAACAATAGATTTGATATGTAATATTCTTGATTAATTACTCATTTTGTATTATTATGGAAAATTAAATTATTTTTCAATTTTTTTGGAAATGTTTTATCGATTTATTTTTTAATTTATCTCCAATAAAATTTTTTTATCATAAAAAACTTATAGTAACAATTTAAGTTCTTTCGATACAATATAATTAATCTACAAAAAAGGTGTTAAATACATATTAAATAATTTTTAGTGGACTGCAGATTAAAAATGCATCTTTCTATTTACAATTTTTAGTATATATATTATTAAATTATTCAGTAATTCGTAAATCTCTGATTTTGTTTTATTGTATCATGGTTCAGACTTGATTGAAAATTTTTAAATCGTTAAAATATGCAATTCCCTAAAAAATAATGAAAAAACATGCAACATAATTTTTTAGGGTTATTATTAAAATTATTTCAATATGATAATTTATGATTAAGTATACATTATATTAAATTCATTTTTTTATATTTCTTGACATATGATCTTATATTTTGATAGTTCCTAAGGATTTGTGAAAACAAAACTCTTTTTTTTATGTGAAATTTAAATTTAAAGATTGATAATTCACGATTTTGTGTTTTAAAATCTTAGATACGAGAGCAGATTAAACAAATCATTATGATTTTATTATTATATTTTCTGCATAAAAGACTATCAACACAAATATGTAAATAATTTTTTTTAATTCTGGAAAAATATAGCTAATTTTTTTCTTTATGATTATTTTTCAATTCTACAAATCATAATATTTAGATAGGTTTTTTTTTCTTTTAAAAAGATAAAAATAAATACAAGCATTCTTTTTTATATAGTGATATAATTTATTAAAAATTTTAATAAAAATGAAATATGAAAATTTTTTATATATTTTACGGTTTGCCAAAAATAAAATAAACTTAGTGTTAAATGAAATAATTCTTTAAGAATTGTTTCAAATATTTAAAAACTTTAATAATAAATATAATAAGATATCAAATATAAAGGAATATTTATTACGGGGTTTGACAAGACATCTTTTATATTTATATGGTGTTCCATGCAAGTTAGACATTTAAGAATAAAAAATTATAAATATATATTTAAAAAAATCAGTTAGTTTAAAGGTAATTTGTATTGAAATGTAAACTGAAAAATAACTTTTTATATTTTAAAAATTATTAAGTTCGTATCGTTTCAACCACATTTACTCCAAAATTATTAAATTTTTTAAGCAATTTTTCTCCTATTTTACACCTGGTAAATGTTTAAAATATCGTAATAAAAATTTTTAAGCCCAAATTTTTATATTATATATACTCATGTAATTAAATTTTATTTTGAATAAATCAACATAAATTTGATAGAATTAACACCATAAAATTTATGCAGAAAGGAACCTCAAGTATTCAACTCTAGTTTATCATTCAAAGCATAATCTCTTAAAAGGTAATAAGCTTTTAATAATTGTATGAACTTAAAAAAAACATAAGCTGAAAAAGATTTCGAAAAAAGATTAATATCGATTCATAAAATGGACAAACCATGAAAAACATTATAAATTATATAAAGTTAATTTTCGGAAAAATTGGCCGTACTTTGCAGGTTCAACGAAATTTTTTCTTCACAGATTTTTTTTTCCAATTTTTTCTTTAAATATTTGATAAAATAAAACCGTAATATCGTTTTATTTTTTTAGATGTTTTTTTAAACTTTAATTTTACACAAAATAATTTGATCATCGGTAATTTCATGTCAGTCTTAATATCACTAAGATTTTATTAAAATCATAATTTTGTTAATTCAATATCTCTTTGAGTGTGTCTATGATTAAAAACGGAATAATCTACGTGATAAAACGACCAACTACACGACTAATAGAGTTAAAAAATTTACCATAAATAACTCGATATATTGGAATAGATATTTTGCCGTGGTATTGAAAGTAAATGTTCAATTAGATATATATTTATTAATTAAAAAATATGATTATATGAAAAATTTAAAAAAAAATATTCTTAATGAATACCGCTTCATTATGTAATTATAAACAATTCAATTACAAAAAGCAATTAAGAATGAAATTTATACTTTAAAAAATACAATAATTTCAATTATTGAAATATATATCTAAAACTTATTTAAACAAAATTTATCTATGATATTTTAGGTAACATTCACTATATATTTATATATAAATATTTATTTAAAAGAATACTTAGCAATAAATTTCTAATATCTTCGCTTAAAGAGTATTTTTTCGATCAAGTGTATGGTTAAAATTAATGGTTAGTAACATCCCAGTTATCTTGCACAAAATCAAATCATTTCTTAATAATCTAATGATTTTTTATCAATGTATAGAAAAGCGATTCGTCACAAGGGTGAATAAATATATTTCTTGGTTAAATGCTCGGTTTTTAAACTCTATCAAACATAAATTTTAAAAAAGAGCGAAAATTGCAAATTAATGAAAATATATTTTATGATCTTTTGAAAATAAGATAATGTTATGAAAAAATGGTCTATTCAAAGGTTATTCTTGTTCGTTTTAAGAATTATAAAGTTAAAATTACGATATTTATTTATATATAATTTTTTATTGTACGATTTCAAGACTGATACAGATTTATATATTGATAATGACGAAAAAATAATAATATCATTATAGAAAATCGCAAAAAAAGTAATTGAAAGTTATTCACAAGTATATTTAACAAAGTTTTTGGATTTATACGAATATAGAAAAAAATTATTTGCAAACAAATTTTGTTTTACATAATCAATTTAATTTACTTTAATACCGGGTTGGATAATATATATATTTTTTTTTAAATAGTTGCAAAACTAAATATAAATATTTTAAAAAATAATTGCGATACTTTAAACATATAAAATAAAATTCCGCAAATGTTTACCACTTATTATCCAAAGTAAGAATTTTTCATATTTTTACCATAAAAACTAAATATAACAAGATTTTATCAATACAGAATCAACATATCCTCTATATTTCACTTAATCATATTTTTTTAAGTCTAAAAAGGTATATTAAAATTACTTAGCACATAAAAATTGGAATTTCATTTTTAATTATATTTTTGTCCAAATTTTACATCATCGATGCAGAAAAATCTAAATATAAATTAAAAAATTAATAAAAATTCATAATAATAATGGATGTTCAAGAGACTAATGGTAAAGTAAAATAGGTTTCCGTACAAAATATTAAATTAATAACGGAAGAATTATTATGAGGAATATTATATAAAATTGGCATTTAAGTCAATTATTAAAGATAAAGAAGTAAAAAATTAATTCTTTTAACTATAATATTTTCTTAACACGAAGTAAGGGGCAAGCCCTTAAGCCTCAGCACATAGACGGAATTAATGCTCTCCACTCCACGGGTATTAAATACCCAGTACTGCCCAATCCAATGTTACTTTTTATCTCTCATCATTAAGTCAAAAATATAAAGAATAAATATCTAAAAACCGTGCACCGCACAAAAACGTGTTAATTTTTAATAAATTATTCATTATTATTCGGTTGCCGTTTGCAACCGACTCAGTATCGTGCAGGACTTAATTCCTGCACTGTAATATTGTATCGAATCATAGTGAAATACTTCAATACAATAAAAATGGGAGCACATAATTGAAAAAATAAGGATTAAAATCATTTATTAATAATAATGCTATTATATACTTTCCCATTCATGAGTCTTAAATTTTACAAATACTTATCGTAAATTTTTTTTGCGAAGATCTTTTAGTAGATTAATCTTATTCATTAATGGGAAAGCCATATGCCGGTAGTAAATCATAGTAATTTGTATTATCCAAAACAAGGTAAAACCCGTTTTCATAAAACTAGGAGAGACAAGAGACGCCAAATATTATTCAAATCTTCGTATAAAATTAATGCTAGTTAGTGTTTTTGAAATAGTAATAAAATAATTATAAAAATTATTTATAACACCTTTGATTTTAATTCGCATAAGTTTGATATTGATCTTAATAGTTTCTAAATTTAAGTCCTTAGGAAAACCATTTTACGGAAAAAAAATCCGTTAATGAATAATTAGCAAATATTAATAAGCGATTTTACACACGAAAAAAGATCCATAAAACGTGGCCAAGAACTAGAATGACAATATAAATAAATAGAACCATCAAAATGGTTTTATTTTTTTCAAAAACGTTGAAATATTAAAAATTTTAATATTTTTGTACGAATAATGGTTTTATCAAAATGTCTCTTATCGATTAATGGTTGTCATTTCAAGAATTTATTAGTAATTTTTATATAATATATCCCTAAAAAATTATTTAGAAAAAGATGGGTAGTTTATGTTATTGTGTAATTAACAACTCACATTGAAAAAAAGACTTTTAAGATTTATATTAACCATCAGAAGCAGCACATGTATGTTAATTTTACTATGATCCTTTCTGATGTTAACGTATTAACATGATTTAGATGAATAAAAAGATGGAATATTAATTTCCAAAATAATAAAAAAATCGATAGAAAAGTTACATAATATTATTCTTTGAAATTTGCATATTATATTACTTAAGAATTATAAAATTTGAAATTTATTAGAAATATTTTTCAATCGAAACCAAAAAGTGGATGATTGGGAGGTTATTACTGGTGATTCATATAGCCTATATGCTATGTTAAAAGCATTTAGCATAGCGTATTCACTAATTCAAATACCTCCTTCAATTTAAAATATAAAAGAATCTTATTTCTATTTAATTCCTTCTTCGATAATCAAAAAAGTCTAAAAGCATCTAGATTTTCTCGTTTATATGAAATGTATGAAACATTAATTCAAATTTGTTTGGAAATAAAATTTTTGATTATAATTTTGAAAAAATATTTTTCGTTAGAATAATATTATAGAGAGAGGTTATTTTAAAACTTAAATTTTTGGTACCTTAAGGGAAATACACTATTAATACAAACTTAATATGAATTTTATATAATTGATTAAAAGACTTAAAAACTCGAACTTAAACAATTATCTTCGTTCTTTAAAAAATATCAAAAAAAATAGAATATCATTCTGTTCCAACACCAGTATTATGTTAGAAAAATTTCGGGAAATATAAATATAATGTTGAGAAAGATAAAAGTTTTTAAAATCCCGTAATTCACCCTCAAAGTGAGAAGAACATCACTTTTGATTCTATAAAAAAATTCCAAAATATAGTAATATCTTGGCTAAAAAATTCCACAAATTTTTTAAATACTGAAACTTTGGGACGATAAAATTATATTAAAGTATCTCAATCACAAAGTAAAAAAAACATTAGATATTAAAAATATAAATCGGATTTTATGATCAATATTATATTTTAAACCTTTTATGGTAGGAATGGTACTCTATGTTTCACTTTTTGAAAAAGAATATTCGTGAAATATTATGTAAAAAAGTCGAAATACATCCTATTTTTCTTGATAATTAGCCATTTAATGTGATGTGACATTTAAGTTTAGGCAAGGATGTATTTTTTTATAGCATTATAGTATTTGTTTTGTTTACGAAAAAAATCTGAAATTACGATTATGCACTCACGTATATATTTGAAATTAACTTCTTTTAAAAAACTCCAAGTGTTATTTTTGCCTTTAAAATATTACTGTAGATATTTTTTTAAAATCATTTAAATGACTCCAAATAATCATATCATTGAGATGATATTCGGTATAAAATGAATGCCCTTTTAATAATCTCTAGTAATTAATAATGTTATATCGATGCTATTATGTAAGAATTGCAATTATATCATTTACCCAGTGGTTTATGCTGAATTTAGAAATAATTTAGGAAATTGATAAAAGTAATTACTTTGATAATTATTCCTAATTTTCCCATAAATGGAATATTCATAATCTATTGATCCTGTGTTTTTTCGAACCACAAAAGATGTAGTTTTAGTGTTCTCGTCGATAATATTTTTGTTATATTTTGGTTAAATAGCTATGGGGCAGGAACAAAATGTTATGGGCTAAATTTGCAGATAAATGTTAAATTCGTACTTAAAACGAAAAATTGTCACCTGTTAAAAATCATTATAAATTATATATTTCACACCTTATATAAATGATACTATTATTGGATGAAAATTCACAAAAATTATATTAACTCACGACAATTTCACAAAATTTTTATGGCAAAAATTTATGCCAAATTTTGTTTTTGAAAATTTGAAGGCTAAAACAAATTTGAAAATATTATGATACAGTGCAAAAAATTTTTTAACTTAAAGAATAAATAATGTAATATATATTTGGATTTTTTAAATTCATAGCATTACGAAATAATTGTTAATACTCAAAATTATGTATATTTTTTATGGATAACTTAAAAACAGAAACATAGACCTTAACAAATATTACATCTGGTTTAATATCTCTATCCACAATCTCTTTAAATAATATAACACCAATGCTAACCAGAACGGTGAATTTTATGATACCATTTTCAAAAATATTGAAAATGATTGATGATCTGATATAGAAATTATTTAATTAAAATTTTTGAAACTTTTAATATTTTTTATTGTAATTTAGATTTTAAAATATTTAAAAAATTAAACTTGTGATAAACATCAACTTTAAAATATAAAAAAAATCTATAATGAATGTGAAAACCTTTACTAAAATTAATATGAATATTCATATACAAAAATATTATCTAACTTTTTTCGTTAATCCTGGCTAGTACTATAAAATAAAAATCATAAAATGGTTTAAAATTTTGTATATTTTATAATAATTATTTTTATATTCATTTTTACTTATGTATAGAAATTTTATATAGCAACTCCTTTTTAAAAAATTCAGATTGAGATTCCATCGCGAAAATATATTGATGATACTTTAATTAAATTAATATCAGCATTCGTTTTGGAATTTCAAATGAAACGAGGGGATTACAGCATTTTAAATTATTTAAATAAAAAAAAAAATTATGCATTCAATCTGTTGATATTTCGGATATTTAAATATAAGAATTCATAATAGATAATTATCTGGATGTTTTAAGCAAATTTTTTTAAAAATATATAATAGCAAATATTTTAGAATTGAAAATTAAATACTAATTACTTCCTAATCTAATGTACCTGATAATTAATAACAGGTACAAAAATAAAATGTTTTTATATTTTAGGGTTAATTCATTATTGATGCATATATTACCAATATTTACAAAAAGTTTAATAATGATGTGTAACACAGTCAAAAATGAAAGTATAAAAACTCAGAATTTGTTTTAAAAATTTTCTAAAAAAATATTAAATATATTTCACTAATTAATTTATGTTCCTTTTTAGAGCTTTCTCATTTCTGGGTATTACTTTTATTAAACTTAATAATGATTTACATCAGCCATACCTTAATAGATAATATTGTTTGTTCGGTGGTATGGAACGTACTAGGAAAGGTTAATATTAATTTTTTGATTCAAAAGAGTCTCGAAAAAACTCTACTAAAATATGGTTTTAATAATTTTAAGAAATTTTAATAAATATTCAACATAATAAATGATATTAAATTAAAATATATTAGCCCAACTTGGTATTTCGGAATCAATGGCTGGTTGGAGGTACAATAATTTTTTATATATTATAACTTTAAGTACATCCCTAAGGTTATAAATAAATCCAAAAAAAGATCTCCGGTACAGTCTAGAGAAGCTTTCTTTCAACATCGTATTTCATAACTTGCATTTATTTATTAAAAAGAAATCAGGAGAATAAAGGCGTACCAAAAAGAGTAAAAATATTTTTTTTTTAATAGATATGTTTCCAATATAATTTTTATATGGATATATTCTATATATCATAGATATCCTAGTGATTTTGGACCGATTATCTTCTATCATAGAGTTATTCCAGAGAGATGTTATTTTGTGTATTGTATCATGTTAGCGATGAGAGTTCCCATTATAAATTTGGAATTATTCCGATTAAACGAAGAAAATCTTCACCAAAACTCAACTATTTGTAATAGTTTTTTTGTACCCTACCCCGAAAATCCTGCAGAGAAGTTTAAATATTTAAAACAGACTGCTAATATATAGTTATTCATTATGTGCCGGTATAAATTATTATCAATCTCTATGCTATGATGGAATTCTTTTATACAAATCAGAATTGTTGGAACTTTCAAATTTTGAAGAATTGTTAGGATACATGGAGTATGCCAATAAATTAAATGGTAAAGGATTTTTGTTTTTGATAATAATATCTGTAATTTTTAATATCAAATTATTAAAAATATTTTTTATATTCAATTTGAATGAAATCTTTTTTCATTTTAGGATATCATGAATCGTAATTATTGTATAATATTTGCTAAAAAAATTTATTGTTATGATTTATATGGAATAATCATTATTATACACAATTATAGTCGTCACTTTTTTTGGGAAATTTCTAAATTTATTATATATTAAATATTATTTTTATTTAAAATTCGGTATATCCTAAAAGATTTAATGATATAAGCAATATAAAAAATAAAATTAAAAAATTGAAAAATGAATAGAAAAAGTGGCTCTCAGCCGAATAATACTTTATTAACGATCGCAATCCTTATCTCAATAAATGATTTTATATTACTGAGATTAATATCTATTTTTACATGTATTTATTTATGAATATAGAGAAACGTTATTATGAAGTATGATATTAATAGCTAAAATATATATCGCATTAATTTTGAAGACACTTAATAATAGTTCATTTAGTGCTATTATTATTGATTTTTATATTGTAAAATGAATTTTAACACGTAATTAGTTTTATACGCACAACATATTAATAAATTGTAAACTTGGAAAATATAAAATATCTTTATAAAAGTAAAAATTCAATTACATAATTCTAATATTTATTCTCTGACATACTACCGGAAAATTACAAACAATTAGGAGATTTCAAATATTGCAACAAAATAGTTATGATTATTAAATTATATATATTATTTTCGATTTTATAGCATAGTTATATACATAATGTTAATACTGTAGTAAATTGTTAAAATTAGAACAAGTTTTAAAAAAATTTTAAACAATATTATCCGTGGAAGTGGAAATTTATATTTAATTAAGATAAGATAAAAGAAATGATGCAAACTGAATTGAAACAATTTGTGACATAAACTGTAACTTATTTATCAGTCAAATATATTTGAATCCATCAATCTTTATATTATCCGAAAATATAATTTCGCTTTTTTTCGAATATAAATTTTTAAAAATATTTTAATTTCATTAATCAAAAAAGTTTATGAATTTGGTCGGTGGGTAATATAAAAAGTTTTCAATTATTGATCACACCAAAATTCCGATTTTAGCACCTTTTTTTAATTATTATTAACATATTTAATATTTTATACATTAGTTAACGAGATTTCAGATATAAGAATTAAAAAGGGGTAAATTATTTTTAAATAATTAAACATGTTAAAGATTGGACCTGTAGTAGATTCTTGATACGGACATATGTTGCTAGTAGCTGATAAAATAGAAAATCTAATCATCTAGAAATATTATTCCGATAAATTGACATTTGTGTATTATATTATAATCGTAACTATTTAAATTAAGTATTTCTTTTAACTTAATAAAAGAAAATTTTTTAAAAAGAAATCAATTTAATATATATGCATAATTATTTTCAGATTAACTTTGTAAAATATATTGCGCAATTTGAATTATTATTAAAAGATATAATTAAATAAAATTATGACTTACCTTGTATGTATAGGAGCTCTAAGCATAAAAACGTAGATGTTATTTTTTTATTATTAAATTAATTTTAAATTAGATATCAATCAAAAATAAATATGACAATTTAAAAAGTTTTAATTGTGTTTTAATTTTGTTTTGAAAAAAATATTCCAAGATTAGTGTATAAAGGTGTCTGTTTTCAATTTAATTATAAAAAAATAATGTAGAATTTTTTAATTTAAAAATTACTTTTAATGATTAAAAATACTTGAAAAAGAAAAAATTAATCGCTTAATACTAACAATTAGATCGCAGCTAAAATTTCACTAAATAGATCAAAGAAAAATGATTAAACAGATATTTCATGAGGCTACAGTAAATTTTTAAAATATAACTATTTTTTTGTATAATCCAGTTGAATCTAATATATGCTTTAATTATCCCTCAATATTGCACTAAATTTTATTTAAATTATTATTTTAAAAATATTTTTCTTGGAAAAATATTACAAATGACATAAAAACATTAATATATTAGATTTTAATTAGAAAACATATTAAAAGAATGCCATGGTTGACATTAGCAAAACAAGTTGTTTCAAATTCATCAATAATAATTTCCAATTCAGAATAAAATTTTTAATAACTTAGGTGATCCTGCAACTACCAATAAATATTTAAAAATAATTGAACCCTAATTGTTTCACTGGTTAACGATAAAATTTAGTTCTAACAATACGGAAAAAAAGTTATACCAGTTGTCAAATTTTATGCTAGGCAAATATTTTAATTGATATTTTTTGGTTGCAAGTAAATGCAAAACTAAAACCTAATAATTTTCCATTCGCTACTAACGCCTATACATGTCAGAACTAGTTTAATTTATAATATCGAATTATAATAATCTAAATATTATTTATAACAGGAATTTCAATGAATGGTTAAAGAGAGACTGGAAATAAATATGCATATTTAAATAAAATTATAATAGAAATATTCCATTACATATTATTTTTTAAAATTTCAAAAAAGGAAAATTTAGATTTTATGGAAAGATCTAGAGGTGTTTAAGGAACAAATAAGAGTTTTGACATAATAACAAAAGTATTTAATGTTCAATTATTTAAAAAAAATCATATAGATTCCCTGCATTTATTAAACATGAAGTACTAACATATTAAATTATTTTGATTATAAAAATAATTATGGAATGTTCCCAAATTTCTCCAAAGGACTAACTCAATTGCAAAATGTAGGTTTTAGCATCTTTCACAATCAAGTCCACCTTAGAGAAAATTTAATATTACAAATATTTTTATTTGTTTAAAATTTAAATGTAACTGAATCAGCTTGCTAGTCTTACAAAAAAATTAATTAAAATAATTCCCATGTATTTGGAATAAAAAATCACATTTATTAACCAATAAAACAGACGTATATAATAAAATAAATTTTTTAAAGAATTAATTTCCTTAATAACATTATATTAAACTTTTACGGCATAGGGTTAACAAACACTTACGGAATACTTTCTCGTATGTTTCCTTCTTTTGTATTTTAATTTAATCCTTCGTAGAATGACGTTTAAAATTAAATATATATAATTCATATTTATACTTTGAAAAATCTAGGGACTGTTTTTATAATTTACTTTTGAAACTAATAAACAAGGATTAAAATTGAGAAAATCACAAATTTATAATCGAAATTAATTTTTATTCATTTTGGTATCGAAAATAAAATTTTAATATGGGTTATATAATTTTATTATCTAATAAATTATTGGATTGATTACTGATCTAATTCAATTAAAAAATACATTACAATTTTAATTATATTCAGGAACAAAAGCCTTTTTTTTTAAACAACGGTCATGTAAAAACTTTTATACATAAAATAATTTACATATGTAACAAA
>LDMZ01070732.1:0-20842 GCA_001455285.1 Sphaeromyxa zaharoni
AAAAAAAAGGCTTTTGTTCCTGAATATAATTAAAATTGTAATGTATTTTTTAATTGAATTAGATCAGTAATCAATCCAATAATTTATTAGATAATAAAATTATATAACCCATATTAAAATTTTATTTTCGATACCAAAATGAATAAAAATTAATTTCGATTATAAATTTGTGATTTTCTCAATTTTAATCCTTGTTTATTAGTTTCAAAAGTAAATTATAAAAACAGTCCCTAGATTTTTCAAAGTATAAATATGAATTATATATATTTAATTTTAAACGTCATTCTACGAAGGATTAAATTAAAATACAAAAGAAGGAAACATACGAGAAAGTATTCCGTAAGTGTTTGTTAACCCTATGCCGTAAAAGTTTAATATAATGTTATTAAGGAAATTAATTCTTTAAAAAATTTATTTTATTATATACGTCTGTTTTATTGGTTAATAAATGTGATTTTTTATTCCAAATACATGGGAATTATTTTAATTAATTTTTTTGTAAGACTAGCAAGCTGATTCAGTTACATTTAAATTTTAAACAAATAAAAATATTTGTAATATTAAATTTTCTCTAAGGTGGACTTGATTGTGAAAGATGCTAAAACCTACATTTTGCAATTGAGTTAGTCCTTTGGAGAAATTTGGGAACATTCCATAATTATTTTTATAATCAAAATAATTTAATATGTTAGTACTTCATGTTTAATAAATGCAGGGAATCTATATGATTTTTTTTAAATAATTGAACATTAAATACTTTTGTTATTATGTCAAAACTCTTATTTGTTCCTTAAACACCTCTAGATCTTTCCATAAAATCTAAATTTTCCTTTTTTGAAATTTTAAAAAATAATATGTAATGGAATATTTCTATTATAATTTTATTTAAATATGCATATTTATTTCCAGTCTCTCTTTAACCATTCATTGAAATTCCTGTTATAAATAATATTTAGATTATTATAATTCGATATTATAAATTAAACTAGTTCTGACATGTATAGGCGTTAGTAGCGAATGGAAAATTATTAGGTTTTAGTTTTGCATTTACTTGCAACCAAAAAATATCAATTAAAATATTTGCCTAGCATAAAATTTGACAACTGGTATAACTTTTTTTCCGTATTGTTAGAACTAAATTTTATCGTTAACCAGTGAAACAATTAGGGTTCAATTATTTTTAAATATTTATTGGTAGTTGCAGGATCACCTAAGTTATTAAAAATTTTATTCTGAATTGGAAATTATTATTGATGAATTTGAAACAACTTGTTTTGCTAATGTCAACCATGGCATTCTTTTAATATGTTTTCTAATTAAAATCTAATATATTAATGTTTTTATGTCATTTGTAATATTTTTCCAAGAAAAATATTTTTAAAATAATAATTTAAATAAAATTTAGTGCAATATTGAGGGATAATTAAAGCATATATTAGATTCAACTGGATTATACAAAAAAATAGTTATATTTTAAAAATTTACTGTAGCCTCATGAAATATCTGTTTAATCATTTTTCTTTGATCTATTTAGTGAAATTTTAGCTGCGATCTAATTGTTAGTATTAAGCGATTAATTTTTTCTTTTTCAAGTATTTTTAATCATTAAAAGTAATTTTTAAATTAAAAAATTCTACATTATTTTTTTATAATTAAATTGAAAACAGACACCTTTATACACTAATCTTGGAATATTTTTTTCAAAACAAAATTAAAACACAATTAAAACTTTTTAAATTGTCATATTTATTTTTGATTGATATCTAATTTAAAATTAATTTAATAATAAAAAAATAACATCTACGTTTTTATGCTTAGAGCTCCTATACATACAAGGTAAGTCATAATTTTATTTAATTATATCTTTTAATAATAATTCAAATTGCGCAATATATTTTACAAAGTTAATCTGAAAATAATTATGCATATATATTAAATTGATTTCTTTTTAAAAAATTTTCTTTTATTAAGTTAAAAGAAATACTTAATTTAAATAGTTACGATTATAATATAATACACAAATGTCAATTTATCGGAATAATATTTCTAGATGATTAGATTTTCTATTTTATCAGCTACTAGCAACATATGTCCGTATCAAGAATCTACTACAGGTCCAATCTTTAACATGTTTAATTATTTAAAAATAATTTACCCCTTTTTAATTCTTATATCTGAAATCTCGTTAACTAATGTATAAAATATTAAATATGTTAATAATAATTAAAAAAAGGTGCTAAAATCGGAATTTTGGTGTGATCAATAATTGAAAACTTTTTATATTACCCACCGACCAAATTCATAAACTTTTTTGATTAATGAAATTAAAATATTTTTAAAAATTTATATTCGAAAAAAAGCGAAATTATATTTTCGGATAATATAAAGATTGATGGATTCAAATATATTTGACTGATAAATAAGTTACAGTTTATGTCACAAATTGTTTCAATTCAGTTTGCATCATTTCTTTTATCTTATCTTAATTAAATATAAATTTCCACTTCCACGGATAATATTGTTTAAAATTTTTTTAAAACTTGTTCTAATTTTAACAATTTACTACAGTATTAACATTATGTATATAACTATGCTATAAAATCGAAAATAATATATATAATTTAATAATCATAACTATTTTGTTGCAATATTTGAAATCTCCTAATTGTTTGTAATTTTCCGGTAGTATGTCAGAGAATAAATATTAGAATTATGTAATTGAATTTTTACTTTTATAAAGATATTTTATATTTTCCAAGTTTACAATTTATTAATATGTTGTGCGTATAAAACTAATTACGTGTTAAAATTCATTTTACAATATAAAAATCAATAATAATAGCACTAAATGAACTATTATTAAGTGTCTTCAAAATTAATGCGATATATATTTTAGCTATTAATATCATACTTCATAATAACGTTTCTCTATATTCATAAATAAATACATGTAAAAATAGATATTAATCTCAGTAATATAAAATCATTTATTGAGATAAGGATTGCGATCGTTAATAAAGTATTATTCGGCTGAGAGCCACTTTTTCTATTCATTTTTCAATTTTTTAATTTTATTTTTTATATTGCTTATATCATTAAATCTTTTAGGATATACCGAATTTTAAATAAAAATAATATTTAATATATAATAAATTTAGAAATTTCCCAAAAAAAGTGACGACTATAATTGTGTATAATAATGATTATTCCATATAAATCATAACAATAAATTTTTTTAGCAAATATTATACAATAATTACGATTCATGATATCCTAAAATGAAAAAAGATTTCATTCAAATTGAATATAAAAAATATTTTTAATAATTTGATATTAAAAATTACAGATATTATTATCAAAAACAAAAATCCTTTACCATTTAATTTATTGGCATACTCCATGTATCCTAACAATTCTTCAAAATTTGAAAGTTCCAACAATTCTGATTTGTATAAAAGAATTCCATCATAGCATAGAGATTGATAATAATTTATACCGGCACATAATGAATAACTATATATTAGCAGTCTGTTTTAAATATTTAAACTTCTCTGCAGGATTTTCGGGGTAGGGTACAAAAAAACTATTACAAATAGTTGAGTTTTGGTGAAGATTTTCTTCGTTTAATCGGAATAATTCCAAATTTATAATGGGAACTCTCATCGCTAACATGATACAATACACAAAATAACATCTCTCTGGAATAACTCTATGATAGAAGATAATCGGTCCAAAATCACTAGGATATCTATGATATATAGAATATATCCATATAAAAATTATATTGGAAACATATCTATTAAAAAAAAAATATTTTTACTCTTTTTGGTACGCCTTTATTCTCCTGATTTCTTTTTAATAAATAAATGCAAGTTATGAAATACGATGTTGAAAGAAAGCTTCTCTAGACTGTACCGGAGATCTTTTTTTGGATTTATTTATAACCTTAGGGATGTACTTAAAGTTATAATATATAAAAAATTATTGTACCTCCAACCAGCCATTGATTCCGAAATACCAAGTTGGGCTAATATATTTTAATTTAATATCATTTATTATGTTGAATATTTATTAAAATTTCTTAAAATTATTAAAACCATATTTTAGTAGAGTTTTTTCGAGACTCTTTTGAATCAAAAAATTAATATTAACCTTTCCTAGTACGTTCCATACCACCGAACAAACAATATTATCTATTAAGGTATGGCTGATGTAAATCATTATTAAGTTTAATAAAAGTAATACCCAGAAATGAGAAAGCTCTAAAAAGGAACATAAATTAATTAGTGAAATATATTTAATATTTTTTTAGAAAATTTTTAAAACAAATTCTGAGTTTTTATACTTTCATTTTTGACTGTGTTACACATCATTATTAAACTTTTTGTAAATATTGGTAATATATGCATCAATAATGAATTAACCCTAAAATATAAAAACATTTTATTTTTGTACCTGTTATTAATTATCAGGTACATTAGATTAGGAAGTAATTAGTATTTAATTTTCAATTCTAAAATATTTGCTATTATATATTTTTAAAAAAATTTGCTTAAAACATCCAGATAATTATCTATTATGAATTCTTATATTTAAATATCCGAAATATCAACAGATTGAATGCATAATTTTTTTTTTTATTTAAATAATTTAAAATGCTGTAATCCCCTCGTTTCATTTGAAATTCCAAAACGAATGCTGATATTAATTTAATTAAAGTATCATCAATATATTTTCGCGATGGAATCTCAATCTGAATTTTTTAAAAAGGAGTTGCTATATAAAATTTCTATACATAAGTAAAAATGAATATAAAAATAATTATTATAAAATATACAAAATTTTAAACCATTTTATGATTTTTATTTTATAGTACTAGCCAGGATTAACGAAAAAAGTTAGATAATATTTTTGTATATGAATATTCATATTAATTTTAGTAAAGGTTTTCACATTCATTATAGATTTTTTTTATATTTTAAAGTTGATGTTTATCACAAGTTTAATTTTTTAAATATTTTAAAATCTAAATTACAATAAAAAATATTAAAAGTTTCAAAAATTTTAATTAAATAATTTCTATATCAGATCATCAATCATTTTCAATATTTTTGAAAATGGTATCATAAAATTCACCGTTCTGGTTAGCATTGGTGTTATATTATTTAAAGAGATTGTGGATAGAGATATTAAACCAGATGTAATATTTGTTAAGGTCTATGTTTCTGTTTTTAAGTTATCCATAAAAAATATACATAATTTTGAGTATTAACAATTATTTCGTAATGCTATGAATTTAAAAAATCCAAATATATATTACATTATTTATTCTTTAAGTTAAAAAATTTTTTGCACTGTATCATAATATTTTCAAATTTGTTTTAGCCTTCAAATTTTCAAAAACAAAATTTGGCATAAATTTTTGCCATAAAAATTTTGTGAAATTGTCGTGAGTTAATATAATTTTTGTGAATTTTCATCCAATAATAGTATCATTTATATAAGGTGTGAAATATATAATTTATAATGATTTTTAACAGGTGACAATTTTTCGTTTTAAGTACGAATTTAACATTTATCTGCAAATTTAGCCCATAACATTTTGTTCCTGCCCCATAGCTATTTAACCAAAATATAACAAAAATATTATCGACGAGAACACTAAAACTACATCTTTTGTGGTTCGAAAAAACACAGGATCAATAGATTATGAATATTCCATTTATGGGAAAATTAGGAATAATTATCAAAGTAATTACTTTTATCAATTTCCTAAATTATTTCTAAATTCAGCATAAACCACTGGGTAAATGATATAATTGCAATTCTTACATAATAGCATCGATATAACATTATTAATTACTAGAGATTATTAAAAGGGCATTCATTTTATACCGAATATCATCTCAATGATATGATTATTTGGAGTCATTTAAATGATTTTAAAAAAATATCTACAGTAATATTTTAAAGGCAAAAATAACACTTGGAGTTTTTTAAAAGAAGTTAATTTCAAATATATACGTGAGTGCATAATCGTAATTTCAGATTTTTTTCGTAAACAAAACAAATACTATAATGCTATAAAAAAATACATCCTTGCCTAAACTTAAATGTCACATCACATTAAATGGCTAATTATCAAGAAAAATAGGATGTATTTCGACTTTTTTACATAATATTTCACGAATATTCTTTTTCAAAAAGTGAAACATAGAGTACCATTCCTACCATAAAAGGTTTAAAATATAATATTGATCATAAAATCCGATTTATATTTTTAATATCTAATGTTTTTTTTACTTTGTGATTGAGATACTTTAATATAATTTTATCGTCCCAAAGTTTCAGTATTTAAAAAATTTGTGGAATTTTTTAGCCAAGATATTACTATATTTTGGAATTTTTTTATAGAATCAAAAGTGATGTTCTTCTCACTTTGAGGGTGAATTACGGGATTTTAAAAACTTTTATCTTTCTCAACATTATATTTATATTTCCCGAAATTTTTCTAACATAATACTGGTGTTGGAACAGAATGATATTCTATTTTTTTTGATATTTTTTAAAGAACGAAGATAATTGTTTAAGTTCGAGTTTTTAAGTCTTTTAATCAATTATATAAAATTCATATTAAGTTTGTATTAATAGTGTATTTCCCTTAAGGTACCAAAAATTTAAGTTTTAAAATAACCTCTCTCTATAATATTATTCTAACGAAAAATATTTTTTCAAAATTATAATCAAAAATTTTATTTCCAAACAAATTTGAATTAATGTTTCATACATTTCATATAAACGAGAAAATCTAGATGCTTTTAGACTTTTTTGATTATCGAAGAAGGAATTAAATAGAAATAAGATTCTTTTATATTTTAAATTGAAGGAGGTATTTGAATTAGTGAATACGCTATGCTAAATGCTTTTAACATAGCATATAGGCTATATGAATCACCAGTAATAACCTCCCAATCATCCACTTTTTGGTTTCGATTGAAAAATATTTCTAATAAATTTCAAATTTTATAATTCTTAAGTAATATAATATGCAAATTTCAAAGAATAATATTATGTAACTTTTCTATCGATTTTTTTATTATTTTGGAAATTAATATTCCATCTTTTTATTCATCTAAATCATGTTAATACGTTAACATCAGAAAGGATCATAGTAAAATTAACATACATGTGCTGCTTCTGATGGTTAATATAAATCTTAAAAGTCTTTTTTTCAATGTGAGTTGTTAATTACACAATAACATAAACTACCCATCTTTTTCTAAATAATTTTTTAGGGATATATTATATAAAAATTACTAATAAATTCTTGAAATGACAACCATTAATCGATAAGAGACATTTTGATAAAACCATTATTCGTACAAAAATATTAAAATTTTTAATATTTCAACGTTTTTGAAAAAAATAAAACCATTTTGATGGTTCTATTTATTTATATTGTCATTCTAGTTCTTGGCCACGTTTTATGGATCTTTTTTCGTGTGTAAAATCGCTTATTAATATTTGCTAATTATTCATTAACGGATTTTTTTTCCGTAAAATGGTTTTCCTAAGGACTTAAATTTAGAAACTATTAAGATCAATATCAAACTTATGCGAATTAAAATCAAAGGTGTTATAAATAATTTTTATAATTATTTTATTACTATTTCAAAAACACTAACTAGCATTAATTTTATACGAAGATTTGAATAATATTTGGCGTCTCTTGTCTCTCCTAGTTTTATGAAAACGGGTTTTACCTTGTTTTGGATAATACAAATTACTATGATTTACTACCGGCATATGGCTTTCCCATTAATGAATAAGATTAATCTACTAAAAGATCTTCGCAAAAAAAATTTACGATAAGTATTTGTAAAATTTAAGACTCATGAATGGGAAAGTATATAATAGCATTATTATTAATAAATGATTTTAATCCTTATTTTTTCAATTATGTGCTCCCATTTTTATTGTATTGAAGTATTTCACTATGATTCGATACAATATTACAGTGCAGGAATTAAGTCCTGCACGATACTGAGTCGGTTGCAAACGGCAACCGAATAATAATGAATAATTTATTAAAAATTAACACGTTTTTGTGCGGTGCACGGTTTTTAGATATTTATTCTTTATATTTTTGACTTAATGATGAGAGATAAAAAGTAACATTGGATTGGGCAGTACTGGGTATTTAATACCCGTGGAGTGGAGAGCATTAATTCCGTCTATGTGCTGAGGCTTAAGGGCTTGCCCCTTACTTCGTGTTAAGAAAATATTATAGTTAAAAGAATTAATTTTTTACTTCTTTATCTTTAATAATTGACTTAAATGCCAATTTTATATAATATTCCTCATAATAATTCTTCCGTTATTAATTTAATATTTTGTACGGAAACCTATTTTACTTTACCATTAGTCTCTTGAACATCCATTATTATTATGAATTTTTATTAATTTTTTAATTTATATTTAGATTTTTCTGCATCGATGATGTAAAATTTGGACAAAAATATAATTAAAAATGAAATTCCAATTTTTATGTGCTAAGTAATTTTAATATACCTTTTTAGACTTAAAAAAATATGATTAAGTGAAATATAGAGGATATGTTGATTCTGTATTGATAAAATCTTGTTATATTTAGTTTTTATGGTAAAAATATGAAAAATTCTTACTTTGGATAATAAGTGGTAAACATTTGCGGAATTTTATTTTATATGTTTAAAGTATCGCAATTATTTTTTAAAATATTTATATTTAGTTTTGCAACTATTTAAAAAAAAATATATATATTATCCAACCCGGTATTAAAGTAAATTAAATTGATTATGTAAAACAAAATTTGTTTGCAAATAATTTTTTTCTATATTCGTATAAATCCAAAAACTTTGTTAAATATACTTGTGAATAACTTTCAATTACTTTTTTTGCGATTTTCTATAATGATATTATTATTTTTTCGTCATTATCAATATATAAATCTGTATCAGTCTTGAAATCGTACAATAAAAAATTATATATAAATAAATATCGTAATTTTAACTTTATAATTCTTAAAACGAACAAGAATAACCTTTGAATAGACCATTTTTTCATAACATTATCTTATTTTCAAAAGATCATAAAATATATTTTCATTAATTTGCAATTTTCGCTCTTTTTTAAAATTTATGTTTGATAGAGTTTAAAAACCGAGCATTTAACCAAGAAATATATTTATTCACCCTTGTGACGAATCGCTTTTCTATACATTGATAAAAAATCATTAGATTATTAAGAAATGATTTGATTTTGTGCAAGATAACTGGGATGTTACTAACCATTAATTTTAACCATACACTTGATCGAAAAAATACTCTTTAAGCGAAGATATTAGAAATTTATTGCTAAGTATTCTTTTAAATAAATATTTATATATAAATATATAGTGAATGTTACCTAAAATATCATAGATAAATTTTGTTTAAATAAGTTTTAGATATATATTTCAATAATTGAAATTATTGTATTTTTTAAAGTATAAATTTCATTCTTAATTGCTTTTTGTAATTGAATTGTTTATAATTACATAATGAAGCGGTATTCATTAAGAATATTTTTTTTTAAATTTTTCATATAATCATATTTTTTAATTAATAAATATATATCTAATTGAACATTTACTTTCAATACCACGGCAAAATATCTATTCCAATATATCGAGTTATTTATGGTAAATTTTTTAACTCTATTAGTCGTGTAGTTGGTCGTTTTATCACGTAGATTATTCCGTTTTTAATCATAGACACACTCAAAGAGATATTGAATTAACAAAATTATGATTTTAATAAAATCTTAGTGATATTAAGACTGACATGAAATTACCGATGATCAAATTATTTTGTGTAAAATTAAAGTTTAAAAAAACATCTAAAAAAATAAAACGATATTACGGTTTTATTTTATCAAATATTTAAAGAAAAAATTGGAAAAAAAAATCTGTGAAGAAAAAATTTCGTTGAACCTGCAAAGTACGGCCAATTTTTCCGAAAATTAACTTTATATAATTTATAATGTTTTTCATGGTTTGTCCATTTTATGAATCGATATTAATCTTTTTTCGAAATCTTTTTCAGCTTATGTTTTTTTTAAGTTCATACAATTATTAAAAGCTTATTACCTTTTAAGAGATTATGCTTTGAATGATAAACTAGAGTTGAATACTTGAGGTTCCTTTCTGCATAAATTTTATGGTGTTAATTCTATCAAATTTATGTTGATTTATTCAAAATAAAATTTAATTACATGAGTATATATAATATAAAAATTTGGGCTTAAAAATTTTTATTACGATATTTTAAACATTTACCAGGTGTAAAATAGGAGAAAAATTGCTTAAAAAATTTAATAATTTTGGAGTAAATGTGGTTGAAACGATACGAACTTAATAATTTTTAAAATATAAAAAGTTATTTTTCAGTTTACATTTCAATACAAATTACCTTTAAACTAACTGATTTTTTTAAATATATATTTATAATTTTTTATTCTTAAATGTCTAACTTGCATGGAACACCATATAAATATAAAAGATGTCTTGTCAAACCCCGTAATAAATATTCCTTTATATTTGATATCTTATTATATTTATTATTAAAGTTTTTAAATATTTGAAACAATTCTTAAAGAATTATTTCATTTAACACTAAGTTTATTTTATTTTTGGCAAACCGTAAAATATATAAAAAATTTTCATATTTCATTTTTATTAAAATTTTTAATAAATTATATCACTATATAAAAAAGAATGCTTGTATTTATTTTTATCTTTTTAAAAGAAAAAAAAACCTATCTAAATATTATGATTTGTAGAATTGAAAAATAATCATAAAGAAAAAAATTAGCTATATTTTTCCAGAATTAAAAAAAATTATTTACATATTTGTGTTGATAGTCTTTTATGCAGAAAATATAATAATAAAATCATAATGATTTGTTTAATCTGCTCTCGTATCTAAGATTTTAAAACACAAAATCGTGAATTATCAATCTTTAAATTTAAATTTCACATAAAAAAAAGAGTTTTGTTTTCACAAATCCTTAGGAACTATCAAAATATAAGATCATATGTCAAGAAATATAAAAAAATGAATTTAATATAATGTATACTTAATCATAAATTATCATATTGAAATAATTTTAATAATAACCCTAAAAAATTATGTTGCATGTTTTTTCATTATTTTTTAGGGAATTGCATATTTTAACGATTTAAAAATTTTCAATCAAGTCTGAACCATGATACAATAAAACAAAATCAGAGATTTACGAATTACTGAATAATTTAATAATATATATACTAAAAATTGTAAATAGAAAGATGCATTTTTAATCTGCAGTCCACTAAAAATTATTTAATATGTATTTAACACCTTTTTTGTAGATTAATTATATTGTATCGAAAGAACTTAAATTGTTACTATAAGTTTTTTATGATAAAAAAATTTTATTGGAGATAAATTAAAAAATAAATCGATAAAACATTTCCAAAAAAATTGAAAAATAATTTAATTTTCCATAATAATACAAAATGAGTAATTAATCAAGAATATTACATATCAAATCTATTGTTTTGAATTTTCTAAATATGCCATAAAGTTATCGCTTTACAGAACGTAATCAAATAATTATGTAATAAATTATGTAAATTAAAACACTATAACAATTTATTCCTAGTACAAGAAACTGTAGAGTAAATTATTTATATATTTAAATATGTAATCATAATTATGAATGAAAATTGATGTACTGGATTTAAAACTACGGTATCTTTGTGTAGCAATCTAAAAATTGAGTTTATGTTATTTATAATCAAGTAATAATAATAAGGGAAATTTACCTTCAATGAATTGAAAATAATCTCTAATTGAAACATACTGCACAAGCATACTAAATAATTTCTACCAATCTTAATATGCAGCAATATAATATTCGGATATAAATTTGTTAAATAAGGATTTTGAATACGGATATTTTCATCAAAATATTTTTGCAAATATGTGGTTTTTATAATTTTCATTTTAATAGTCAACCTTATTGAAATAAACGAAATGTTACTATGAATTGATTTCAAATTATATTTTGGAAATTATTTTTTTAAATTAATGAAATAAAAACTAATACGTATGTAAATAAATATGTATAAATATATGTATAGATAGATCTATGTTAGCAAAATACATATCATATAGACGATTGTTCCGTGTCAAACATATATCTATCCTATAACATTTTGCATTACCTAGAAACTATTATCATTAAATAAGCATTTCTCCAATAGATTTCTTAAATTGTTTGTCAAAGAATCTACACTATTCTGATAATTATTTAATAATTTCACAAATTTTACTGAAGAGTTATATGAAAAAGAAAATTAAATACAAATAAAATTGATTATACCAAAAAAAAATGACAACCAAAATAAAGTAAATATTTATGCAATGCTTTCAACAAAAAAAATCAAAAATGATCAATCATCTAACTTACTAAATCATTGAATACTGAGATGATTTTACTTAAAATGTTTGATGGCTTATAACTTTGATAATTTGCTCATAGGTTATACAATCAAAAATCCATCCAAAGTATGACAATTTCTTTATTTTATTCATATATGTATATAAGAATTAGATACTCTATTCAGATACTTGTGTTACTGTGTAAGAAACCTTTTTTTGTAAATTACAGACTTATAATTAATAAATAAATCAATGAATATGACCTAACATATTTCACGGAAACCGAATTATAAACAACTGCTCAAATTGTGTATAATACACTATAAAAAAAGAAAAAATGTGATAAACCATGTTTCCAATAATAAATATATTAAAAAAATTAGATAATTATTATTAATCAATGCAGTGTGAATAAGAAGTGTAAATATATAAATGATGTTTATGTCCGATGAAAGGCTTAGTGGGTAACGCGCCTGCTAAGCGGACAGACTCACGGGTTAAATCCTGGCTCCGGAACTCTTTTCGTTACATTCAAACATGTAGAAAAATATTCTCGATGATTTTTAATATTCAATAAATTATTTTAATTTAACTAAAAATTTTTTTTACAAAATTAATATAAATTTTATTCGAGTTAACATTTTAAAGGTACAGATCATTACATCCATTTACATGATATAATAAAACAATTCAAAATATAATATCAAAATAAAGATTTATATTTTAGCAGATCGATATTTTAGTTTTTGTAATTCTATATAATAATATATAATGTCAATAATAATTGTTATCAAAATATTATTTTAAACATGTAATATTTACTGGTATTAAAATATTTAGAAATTTTTTCAAAATGAAATGAAGTATATCAATTTTTAAAATTCATGTCTTTTGGATATTTTTAGGATAAAATTTATTTTTTTTAAGCAAAAAACGATCTTTCAAATAAAAATACATTATTTTGATTCTTTCTATTTCATTTTTCTCAATCAGATTTATGCAAATTATTTTTACGTATTAGATTATAATCACTTATACGTATGAACCAACATTTTAAAAATAATTTGTAAAAAAATATAAAAATGCAACTTTTAAAAAATTTTGTTTGTTTAAATCTATATTAATTTGGATACAAACCAAAGATATGAAAAATTTTTAATTGGTGTTTTAAAAAAAACATAGAATTTGAATTACTACCTAAGCTAGCTTACCTAGTCGAAGAAAAATAAAATTAAAAACAAATAATGAAATCGGCGTAATTTTGTACCATTTTGAATTAATTTAAAAAAAACTGATTAAGATAAGATCCAAAAATTATTTTAAATAAAAACAAACACGATAAATTACTTTTTTAGTGCAGAAGATGCTCCATGAAAAATTAGGAGCTGAATTAGTACACACCTTAATTTAATAATTACTATCCAAAATTATCCAATTTTCTGTTATGTGAAATTATTTTTTCTCTGACTTGTAAATAATTATTTTCCTTGTTAATATTTTATAATGACAGAATACAAAGCTTTAAAAATATATTTTAAATAAGCTGATATTTTTAAGTAATACCATGAAATAACGTTACATAAAATATTTAATATTGTCGATACGCTACAACTATACTAATGGCAAAAAGCTTTTTCAATAAGTTTCAGAAATATTATACTAGAAAGAGCAAAAAAAGTAATTAAAATGGATCAACATAAATAATTTGCATTTGAAGATTACTTTTGTCGGAAATTTCAAATTTTGTACCGTTGAAACCATTAATTGTCATAGATTGGTTTTAATAATGATTTTCATTTATAAAATATAAATTATTTTTATGAAAATATACCTTGAGTAAAATAAGGTAGGCAGCAAATTTTTCCACATTCCGGTCCTTTTTTCAAATCCGTTGGATAATTCAGTGATATTTGGCTTCATAATTCACAAATTAATTTAAGTACATATAAAGATATATATTTTTTTTCCGATTTTTAACTTACATATTCTATTAAAACTCTATCTGGAACCTTTATCTCAACAAATTCCATGTAGTACATAGCAATAGTATTTGAAAAATAAAATTGATAGAGAAGATCCATTAATTGAATAAAATTCTTCTTACTACAGCAGTAAAAAATTATCAAATTTAGATATTTCCGATGATTTAAATATAAAAATAAATGTATTAAGAATATTATTAGAACTTAACTTTAAAGAATAATTTATTTTACTGTTATCATGATTTACGATGAAATATTAAAATATAAAAATAATTTAGTCGATGCATTGTTTTAAAATTTTGTTCAAACCAAAGTCTGACAAATAATTTCCGGTTTAAGGAAATTAAATTTACATATATTTGAAACATCATTTGTTCAGTAGTTTACTCTACAAACGCTTTTAATTATTTTCCTCGTCATGGGCAGCAAATGATTATATAATTTTTAAAATTCTGATTCATGTTAGCGAAATTGTTCTCCAAATCTTGCATAATCAATTTTATCAAGATATGTCAAATATAATTTTATTTCTATTTAGGCAGAATACGTAAACTTACTTATATTATTAGGATTTTTTTCCGAATTTGAAAATCCCAATTTTAGATTTTTAGGTTTAAAAAAATCATTAAAGCAATCAAAAACCACCAAAAAATTCACTGAGAAACTTTATAATTCGAATAATGAAATATATTGGATTTTAAATGATGATATCAGCTAAAATATTTTGTGATGTTTGATATTAATATATTAATATTTTTGCCGTTTCATATCGGGAAATATTTTAATTTCCATATTGATTACTTCATAAAATCTGATATATTAACCATTCAAAGTGTTGAAATTAAAAATAAAATAATTTTCAATTTTTTATTGTTATATATAGTACCAATGTACATAATTGAATTATGCTAAATTTTGGTTCTAATTTTGGAAGTGAATATTTTTATGATCAGTTGTTATTATTAACTGTTCAGAAAAAAAAAACGATATATATGTATTTTTTTAAATATATTAAACCTCTTAAAATATATTGATCTTTTTCAAATTGTAATTAACTATGTTCTTAATTGTATTAATGTTATTTAATGACAATTATTTGTGATATCGGATGATTTTTTCGAAGATGACCAACTGTTAAAATATCTTTTCCTATAAAGACAATTATCTATGATCTAGAGCAATATAATTTGTTTCTTGATCGGATTAAGAGCTATCAACTACAAAATTGGATATTGTTAACGGCATAATGTTTAAAATATTTTTCAAAATTACTATCATAATTTTCAGGCAATTTACATTAAAATTTCCGTGACGTGATAAAACGATTCATTACTCCCACTCAAATTTTGTACTCACGTGTCTTTTTTCAAGAAATAGTAATATTGTATATATAGATATAAGGCACGTAGAAAAATAACCTAAAAATTTCAACAAAAGCACTGTCCTAATCTTGATGCAGTTCTCAAGTCATTTTACACTTTTATACAATAATGTAGGTTACCTAATTTGTTCAATTAAAGATAATCAGTTCAAATTTATTTGTATTAAAAATTTTAGAATAAAGCCATATGACAATATTTCTCTACAAATTAATATAATTTTTAAAGTATGTTATTTTGTGGTCTCTTTTTCTTTAAAACGCAACATAATATTAGTTGTTTTGTATAACACTTCGTTTGGATATATCAAAATAAAAATAGAGACTTTTCATTTAAAATTTTAGCAACATCAATGTGATAAGAATAGTTACAGAAACATGGATTAATTCGTTTCAAAAATTTTTTTAAAATATTAGTTGATCTCACGTATTACACGCATTTATAATTATTTTCTTACTACTGCTACCGTAGGTTTTGCAAGTTTTGTTTTTTGAAATTTTGATAGCATTGAAGTTCAACATGATAATTAGATTGATTTGGTAGATAAGGTACATAAAATTACATGAATAAATTTTTATATCATATACGATTAAGAATCTTTTGCATTTTGTGGAGTAATAACTTCTGTATCTCTAACAAAATAATAGTGACTATATTTGAAAGAAATTTTCATAAAGGATACGAAATGGTTATAAAAGTTATCAAAAGATAATTAGTATAGGTTGAGCTTGAATGTTAACCATCGATATATTTCATATAGAGAACTTTATATTTTGTGTAAAATCAAATAAAATTTTTAATTACACCATTAATATAGTGATATTTGAAGCAATATATTTTAAGCATCCTCTATCAAGAATATAAAAAAAAATTTACAAATATTGGTTTCTGCACTAATGGTATGATCAACATTTAATTTTTAAATTTATAGAAATGCTGGTTTTGAAAAAAATTAAAAGACGAAATTTAAAAAACTTAAAGACGTGAAATAAAGAAACTAACTATATTTTTATATTTTTAACAAAATACTGTTGATATACTCTTGCAACCCATAAAGAACGGAGAAATGTAGCACATAATCACTCCAATATATGGATTTACATTTTGAAATCATTCAATTTAAAAATTTAATTTATTAAAATATATGTTAGTCTAAGTAAAATACCCAAATATTTCGATAATTGCAATTGCAGAAATATATCTTATATATGAAATTTCTTCTCAAATATATATATCTGAAATAAATTTACTAGAATTTGCACTCAATTCCCTCTAGTTCAAAAAAAATTTAACTACCAGATTTAAAAAATTTTCTAATTAGATCTACATGTTTAATGTAATGCAGTAGTTTAGAGGCAATATACTTAGGAATCCATGAAAAAATCGCTCTTTGTAATATAGAGCTTGCGAATATTCAAACCAGACTACTTCTCCATCAATGCATTTTAAATAAATTTTTGAATCTTTCAAAGATAATTTTTAATCATATCTAGTTACTTCATTTAAATTAAAATAACTCATTTTAAATTTCTCTGGTTTAAACATATATTTTAATATATAATTAAACCTCATATAATCGATGTAATTGTAGCAATGTCTAAAGAGATAAAATTTGATTTGAAATAACAAAAGATATGTAATCATACCTTTTCCTTCAATACTATTATAAATATTTTGATTTAAATAAATTTTTTGAATAACAATATATTTTTCATTCTTGTCAATGTTTAATCCAATAAGGAAAAAATTTCTTTAATATATATAATATTTTATTGATGATAACCTCCGATAATATTTAAAATTTACGATTTAATTATAATTTTAATTCCATGAGTTAACTATTTAAAAAATTTAAACGTCATATATATTTATAAATTTTGAATTTTTTCTACTTGATTATATCATGTCATATATATTATAAAGTACCTATAGAAGTATTAGTAGACTTTGAATTATATCTGATCATCGGCTGTTTCTTTACAAGTTAATGTTTGCACCGGATTAAGAGAAGTATATTTTCATCTTCTCTCTTTTAAAACACATTTTGCTATTCTAATTATTATTCGAAGATAATGATGGAAGCAAATCTATACGGATGTAAAAGTGTTTAAATGATTTTGGCTTTTATTAATTAAAGTTTTTTCAATATCTAAAATCAAACAGAAATTAATTAAATTTACTATCTTTTATATTCAAATTAAATAAAAATACCTAAAGCAATATCACTTTCGCTCTCCTAAAATTAATCAATCAATGCAAATATTATATATGTCAATCTCGCAATTATTCGAATATTATTTAAAATCCTGTAATCTTCTTGTTTAAAATTTCCTAAATTTTTGGTATCAGAACAAAGATTTAAACGAAAAAATGTCTTAAATTTATTTTATGATTTTAAACATATTATGTTGAGGTAACAAAATTGTCAGTTATTTCTCTATCCATTCATTTTTTCATGTAATTATAGAAAATTATACGGTCGATGATACAAAATATTCTGAATATTCATTGTGGTTAGCACAGGATATATTTGATCATGTTTTTTTTAACGAGAAAAGTATATTTAAAACAAAGAAATTGCTATTCATGTCCGAAAATCTAAAGTTTAGCAACCCCTTCGGAACATATGTGTACAACAAAAAGACAATATTATTTTCTTGATTTTGAAGTAAAGTGTTTTGTATAAGCTATAACTTAAAATAATGGAGAAAAAATTGAGCTTTAATTAAAATGATCAAGTAGGATATTTTTTAATATAATACATCTTCAAACCCGTAAAATTAGAAAAATATTTAGTGTTAAAATGCAGTCTTATTGACGTACTATCACAAAAATAGATTGATGGTGTAGAGTTAAATTTAAGCGACAAATTTAAATGAATTTTATATAAAAAATCCGGTTATATTTTAACTCAGAACTGATTCGCTGCTTTTTAATGTTTGAAATAATAAAGACAGATGACAACGAAATAACAAATGCATGCATGTGTAAAAGTTATCAAACAGTGTAATAAATTCGAACTTGTAATTTTATAATAGATTGGAATCTATCACTTAATTGAACATGAAGTAAAAACAATTATGATCTCTTACTATAAATGTAATAAATGTTATTTTCGAATTCCTGTATTTTAAATTATAATAAATAAAAGATATATTATTCAAGGATGCCAGCACATAAATTTTTGATAATTCTGGGTTATCTCACGCCAGGTTTAACCTTGTTCAAAAGCATGAATGCGGACGTACACATTAAAAATATCAATAATTTCAACTTTCTCTCTAATGGATGGAAATTCCAATTATATCATGCAAATGTTTTTAATTATTGTTTTATATAACAAGATAAAAAATTCAATACATGTATTTATATTGCCCAGTTGAATGCAATAAATAAATATATATGTATATTTGTTACTGCCAGCTTAAAACTATTAAGAGAAGTAATCTGGCAAATATTTATTTCTAATAATGTAAATATCCGTTTGATTTATCATTTTCTTTGAATACTGAACTCAAGATTTTAAATTTGACCCTTGAAGAACTACTAATGCAGATTCCATTTTTCTAAAAATAGTTTGTTTTTGACTATTTTGAATACTCTTAAATTTTAGAAAATTTATAAAAAATTCATGCAGGTAAGGTTAATCGGTAGAAAGACAGAAATGTTTCATGTATTTAACTAAATAAATTAAATATTTTGTCATGAAATCCGAATTCCTTTAAATTAGCAACCAAAAACTCGACGATATTCCACAAATATATATGTAGTGGCTACAAAAATATCAAATAAAAATAGCGTTCTTGTTATTCATTATTATTTCATTATGTTCACATTATTTTATCGAAACTAATCCAAATATAGTCAATAATTGTGAAAATTTAAAATGAAAATATAATAATTTTATATTTGCTTTTGAAAATACCATGGAATAAAGATAAATTTATTTATGATATTTCTTTAAATTGGTGGCAATTTAAATGGCATTTAGCAGTATCGGATTACTCCATATAGCCCAGTGTAAACGGTGTAATTGACATTTTTGCTGATCTTTAATTTTGATGTATTGAAAAACCAATCATATTTGTTTAATTAGAATATTCAGTTCACATTTAATCAATTTGACAACAACAAAAATTTAAAATCATCATTGATTACTTTGCGAATCGAGGTGGAATTGTAAACATGTTTGTTAGTCCGAAATTTGCTTATCTAAAAAAAATTATGAAATTGAATCGGATCAAAATCATCCTTGAAAGATATTTTGCATGATTTTAGTCTATCTTGATAAGCTATTATCCAGTATCAAATAAAGTGTGATATAAAACCATGAAAAATATATAGATAGATTTTAATCCACATCGACATATGCATAAATTTAATGATAATAATTATTTATCACTGAATTAAATAAAATTATATTAGATGTTTTCAACATTTTGAATAGACTATATTATTTGAAAACGGAAATATTTGGTCTAATTTAAATATATTTAAAAAATTCTCCACGTTGTTCTATATATAATGAAAGATATAGGAAAATATTCAACGGAAAACATTATAGATTTCGAAAAATCAAACTTTCTAACTTCGATTTTTGATGCAGGCATGATATAAAACTTTTCATAAGGAATTTAATGTTTATATTGTTGTTTCTTTGAAGAGCGAAAAATAAGTAATGCAAATAGTCAATTAGGTTGTCGAATGCCGAGATTTTGATCCTTTACTTGAAAATATTTGCACAATTTTTTTAGAAGTTATTATCCAATCTTTCATAAGAACTAAAAATTATTTAGAAGTTAAATTTGAAAAAAAAAATTTTTCACCCCAATTTTAAGCAAAAATAGAGAATTTATATACCAAAAAAATATTTCAAAAAAGCCGGGTTCTGAATATACATAAGATCATAAATATATTGAATTTTAATTAATTAATAAAAATTTTCCTTAATATAACACAATTGTTTCATTTTTTA
>LDMZ01070845.1:0-22956 GCA_001455285.1 Sphaeromyxa zaharoni
GACTACGTCCAGTCCTAAAAGGGGAGGAATGTTACATTTATAACTATTCGTAAATTATCGTAGTCCATCGCTTTTTATTATATTATCTCGTGGTCAGTTGGACCCGTAACATATAATAAAAAAATTAAAAGTATTAAAATGTTGTAAAGATTTTAAATGCATTTATGATAACGATTGATTTCTTGAAATCCCAAGGCAATTAAAGTTATCAAGGAATTATTTGGCATTGGATTGCAGATGATTTAAATTTAAAAAGTGCTGTTCTCTGGAATATATGAATGCAGTTGAACGTAACTGCTCTGCAAATGTTGCTGATGTATACAAAAGTTTGAATAAAACAGGAATATCCCAGAGAAGATTTAGGTTCTAGTAACTGTCATTGCACAAAAAATTGTTCCAGCTTTTAATCAAACCGGTTTTATGTATATTCCGTGTTTGCCTCATAACCTGCAGTTGATCATATTGCATGGATTTAAAATTGCAGATATCGAAATATTGTTTGTCAAACGTCTAAAAATGATCGGATATTTTAAACATAGCCCCATCAATACAGCAAAATTGTAGTGAGTCACCATTACTAAAGCTACAGCAAGATGTTTCAACAAGATGGGATAGCATTTTTTAGATGTTGCATAGTCTGTTATAGGCTAGAGAATAATTAGCTCTTTGCATATCAACGGGAGCAAAGCAATATAAAATTCTAAAACTTTCGATTCTGATTGGGAAAATATTTTAAAATATGTCTATGTTTTGTATATTTGATCAGGCTGCGGTCTTGCTTGGTGGTAATAAATATGTGATATATAGCTGTATTCTGGCACTGTTATCGTCTTTAACAAAACACATGAATGTAAATGATGATAATCCGGGTTACATATCTAAATACAGGGAAGCCTCTGTTAATGACATCAACAAACGCGGAGTTAATATGAAGAGCATTGCAGTTTTTAGGATTCCAGCAGCGCTTGATACACGATATAAAAATTTGAAGTGTTTATCAGACTATACAAAAGTACAAAATTGGTCGCTTTTTGAACATCCAATAGAAAATCATGATTGATTGAATATTAATGAATAAGATGATACCTACAGTGTCAATAAAACTCTATGCAAACCTATTGAAAAGCAAAATAAGCTGATGGAGGCTGATACCGACGTAAAAGCGGATGTTAAAAGCGCTTCTGATTAAGTACAATGAAATAAATTGAGAAAAAAGTTGCTGAATCAGTTTATCCACTAAAATGTTGAAAAATTAATGAATATTGATATCCGAAATTAGCATTCTTTATCAAGAATATACTTTGCATACCGGCTACATTGGTTCTGTGAGGACGATTATTTATTTTTGATGGCTATTCTGTTAACAAGACGCGTTCATCACTTGAACAAAATACTGTTAATATGTCTGTGTTTTCGTAGCTGGTAATCTTCCAATAAATGAAAAAGAAAACGCCTATTCCTCTTTCGCTTTTCACTGAATTATAATTAAAGTATATTAAGAATAAATTTATAAATAAATTTTATAGCAGAAGTCTTGATTTAATTAAAATAAACTATTAAAAATGCGTTAATCATTACCATCCTTATTTTTTTTGCATTATTATACACCAAAATAATTTTTAGTCATCAAAAAAATTTCATGACAAAAATAATACCTAATTTTATTAAAAGAATGAATCAATGCAGTTGAACAAAATAAGATTAAAAATTTTCATCAAAATAAGAAATAATTACCAATATCGAAAATGGAAGCCTCTAAAAGTAGACTTTTTATATATGAAAATAGAAATCTGTCTGAATCTATTATTATCTCTGTATTTTGAAATACTGATTGAATATTACTTCACAATATAGAGAAAAATCAACGTTACTGACCTTTTGCTAACAGAAATATTTTAAATATTATATAATTAAAACATTTTAATCTAGGTAGCTCACACAATGTGATAGTTTTTGGCACAATATTTTGGCAAACGATTCAACCAACTTGAATTTTCTTAAAATATTGTAATTTCCTAACCGTGCCATTTGTCATCAGCGATCATCTTTCATTAAAGATTTTAATCACTTTATTTGATACTGATTTTAAAATAAACTCAATATAATATACCCCCTACATATAAAATTTTTTCTATAAATTTTCCACTTGATTTGGTTAGAACACAAATATGAATATTAATAAATTGTCTTCAGAGATAAATTAATTTTTTAAAATAGTTTGCAAAAATATAAAATCTCAACCAATTTCATTCATTTATTAGTATTTTTGCCAATCCGATTTTGTTTATTCCTATCTTCAAATATAATAATTATGCTAAAAAAAATTCTAAAAATTAAATTTATGCAGTATATACGACACGGATCCAATATTTTGATATAATTGATATGTAATCCGGGAAAAAAATTGCTTAAATAATATATCATTAGTTAAAAATTTCATTTTTGATTTTTAAAATAAAATGAATGAAAAATGACGCTATTACATTTGAATTTTTTTTAATAAGAAGATACTGTTTCTTTTAATCAAGAATATTTCAAACATCTGAGTAATAGCGATTTGAAATTTTTTACAATTAATTTATTGATTTCCTATTAGTCTGATGTGTGTATGCTAGGATGACGCTTTAAAATGTGATTCTTTAACTTTAATTATTTGTGTAAATTTAATCGTTATCATTAGAGCTTAGTGTTATCTAGATTTATTTCAGTTTATTTGTGTATCTACAAGAAATAAAAGGTAATATTTATCTTTTTGTGGAAAAAATTTGCTATATACAAATTTCATCTTTTGTTGTAAAAATTATGGTTTTGTTACAAATTATAATCCCCAAATTTGTATAATACATTTTTTGGAGCTGTTAAAAACGTTAATTTAAGTTAAACCATAATTTTTTCAGTTCCTATGATTATTAATTACAGTAAATCTTTAATTGAACAAATTTTAGAAACTTTATGCTCAGATATTTCAATAATCAAACCACTCAATTACCTTTACTTGGTTATAAATCCTATTCACTGTAACCTAGGAAATATGCAAAACTCGTTTTAGTCATTATTTTTTAGTATTTCTAATATTTGTCAAACAATTCAGATAGTTGGGATATTTTAATTGATTGATTAAAAGATTTGCAGCACATTATACAATTTAGTTTCATAAAAAAATTAATAGAGAAGAGGCCAAACAGGATAAATATATAATAATGCTTCTACCTATTTAACTGTTAATAGTTTCACGAACTCTGTTTCGTATATTCTATACAAGGCTTTTACAAACCTAATTACATCATTATAAAATTCCTCTTAAAAATATAATAAAATATACATGTCTGCCGTGTGCTTTATTCTAGACTTCCTGGCCGTAAATTTTTTATTCAAGTTTTTTAACTTGTTTCTTTGATATATCCATAATTAAATAAATAACTTCAACCGAATTAGTCTATAGATGTTTTAGATACACTTCTATGATAACATATTATTTTTTAAATGAAATTATACTATCTTCATTAATTTTTTTCTGGAATATAATATCTACTTGGAACGTAACGAAATAATTCAATTAATATTTTCCTTCTAAATTTTTTTCAACAATTACTTGAGTAAGAAATTTCTAGTATTAATATATTTGGTCCTCTTAAAGGAAAAATCATGCCAACTGTGTCATCATTTAGTAATAGAATATTCATAATTATCCACAGTATAAAGTTTTAAATACACTCTATTGATATAAAAAATATTAATTTTACAAGGAACACTAATTTTTAGATCGGAACTTGAACCAAACATTAATTAGATTTTCACAAAAGAAAAAGTTCTCTAAACGGTAACTTTTTTAGACAAGATTCTTAAGATATATCCACGACACTGGCAATATGTCAGGTTTTTCCGACATCAATAATATACCTATTTCGATTGAAGTAGAAATATCAACAAAAACCGAGATTTTCAAACTCTATTTTTTTATAACTAATTATTATTTATTTTTCATGATTTTTTCTTTACGAACTTTTCATAACCAGAATATTTTCGAATTTTTACAAGAAATTATATATTTCATATTTGAGACTTTTCCATCCAGTTTTAATTACAGTCTTGTTAACGGATTTAGATTTGAAACCAAGGCTTTATTATTAAAATATCCAATTTAATCAAATTCTTTTTTACTGGGAGTTTGTAATTCTAGTTTTCATCTTAATAATTATCTCCTCCCGAACTTCTTTCATTCTTAAAATAACAATCTATAATTATGTAAACTGTAAAAATAAATTAGATATTTTTTAGTTTTCTATGAGCAAATTAGTATGGCTTTGATTATTTAAAAATAATCATTGTTTCTGCTTCCTTTAATTTAATATTTTAGTTTTTTTTTTAATTTGACAATAATTTCACTATTTTTTAATGCAAAATGATTAATTAATTTTCCAAAATATTTTGAAACTTGTGCTCATAAAATTTAAATATGATTAGTGTGAGTCAATTGGATTAAAATTCGAAGATTATTACATGGAATAATATGACCTTAAATTCAATAAAATTCACTTGAATAGGTTTTAAAAATTCAAAGTTATTTTTTTTAAAGAAAAGAGAGATGATCGAAAACTTTGTATATTAAATTAAAATATATTATTCAGTACTAACTTTTTATCATTGAAGATTGCTAAAATAAAGATTTACTGTATATAAAATTTTGACTTGAAACGCTTAAAAAATTAAAAGTATTTCTTTTATCACTATTTTTATAAATCATTTTATTTTGAAATACGTAATTGCTAGGCAACTGGTTTTATCAAGGAAATTATATTGAAATTAAATAACAATATTTTAAGGTAAAAATGGGTAATTTTAAAATTTTTCTAAACTCTTTAATCAGATCAAACATATTTAGACCAAAATCCTATTTTATAATTCCCTATTATTTTCAATATTTAAAAAATATATACATTCCTGAAGTAACATTATATGCAGCGCATATTTATTAAATTAGGAATTATTTTTAAAATTTTTTTTTAATAATTGAATGTGTGAAGTAAATAAGGTATATGATCTGAACAAAAACTTTGCACACCCGAAATATAGCAAATCACATTCACAAAAACTAAAAAAATTATAATTATAAATATAATAATCTCTTAATATTATCGCCTATTTTATATCCAAATTTTTTTAATGAAGTGTGATATTATGGGGAAAAGCAAAGTACAAATAATGAGAAGAATTTACATTTAAGTTCACTTAAATTAACATATTGATTAATATTTTCAAAAATATTAAAATACAACATAATTTTAAGTCATAGGAAACATTAACTTATCTTGAAAAATCGTTTGTTTCTAAAATTTAATATAAGAACTAAATCTAGCTATCAATATAAGTAACGGCTATAATTGCATCTAATTAAATTTAAATCCGTTTGTTACAAAATAGTATGTAATGTTTTGTGGTTGATTAATTTGGTTCGGGATCTGAAGCAAGCCTGAATCAATGCATTCTCTTAAAATATTATATTTAAAAATTCATTATTTTTAAACGTTTTTTAACCAAAGAACGGTAAATTAAATTTTACATTTTCTGTAAGCAAATTGAACATATTTTAAATAAACATTCCATTTTTATTAATAACATTTTTCGCAATTATTTAATCTATAAAAGCATTATTAGAAATTTGGCACAGGATTCGAAGGTAGTTTATTATAATTGAAAATTATATGATAAGAAAATTATTAACAAATTTGCATCAGTTCGCCATATACCTACTGGTTCATTATAAAATTTAACTGAAAATTTTGATTAACATAAATATGTTGAACCAAAAAAAATAATCAGCTTTTATAATTTCTACAAATTTATAACTCTTTTTGTTCTTTGAAACAACGTTCAATGTCTAAGAAAGATTTATAACCGAGTTTTGCTTCAATTGCAATTTTTCAAGGATTTGAATATATACACTCTTCAGTTTCTTTTAAAATAGAGAATATGGTATTCAGGATATAATATTGTGTCAACATTCAACAATTAAACAGTGGCATATGGAACTCGTGGTTCACAATTTTCAGGTTTATTAACACGTCTACAAAATACTGTTACATTTTTATTTCAATTTGTTATTTCTTATTTTTAATTGATCGTTAGCATTCAGTACAGTCAGTATAGGAAATATTTTGGCATGCTTTTAATTAAGTTTGATTCTTTTAACTCAATAATCGTAAATAGCCACCTTTTATACTGAGAACCTAAATATTAATATTCTAGTTCTACTCCAGGTCATGGGTGCGTACTCGTAACTACCTATATTAATAAAAGAAACTGGAATCAAATTATAGAAAACCAGTCGAAGAACAGAAATAAAACTCGTTCCGTCGAGCCTCTCGCACATCGTCAAATATTCTATGGATGTGAATGATCTGGCACGATGATATTATTTGTTTTCTTGGTTGACAGCTAAAAATTCATGCTAAAATCTCCTTAGCACATCTTCAAACAGTGATTGTTCTTCCACTTTAATTTTTAAACTCATTTATTTAACCAAAAATTTACAATTAATGGTGCAAAATTTCTCTCCCCTTCCAATCAACGGTTCTAAATGTGTGAAAATATATAGCTTTATTCAATTAACAGGTCTTTGATGAAATCATAAAATACTCTTTCTGGTTTCGGTTTGGGATCAAAACTGCTTGTGGTGTTCTGGGCAGAAATTTTTAATTGGTCAAGGCAAGTGATTCTAATTTATAAGCTGGAAATGTATAAGTCAAAGATAATAAAAAGAACCTTTAAGTGAATTGTTTACACATTTAACAGATAAAACACTATACCGTAACATTATAAGTGCTCTATCATCGGAAGTTAGAGACCTAAACTTCTATAGAATAACTTTTCAACTAAAATTGCTTTTATCCCATTGTTTATTAAAAGTTTCTTTGTTTCTTCTAAACATTTATTGTTTCATCAGTTTGTTTAGCTTTGATAACAATATTTGCAAATTCATTCATCCAAGCTGAGTATCATTTATTACGCCAGATATTATTTCAGTTGTTCTGATAATTTTATTTTTATATCTTTGATTCACATTGAGCGAGGAGTTTACTCTTATTTTATAAGCTTTCATTGTATAGATTCCGTAAAATCTGTATTTTTCGTGTCTGATGTATTTTTTTGATTATTTATTAATTTGAAAATGTTTTGTTCTTGCTATGGTAGAAAACGTGTAGACAATAATCATGTTTCAGTTGATTTATGTGCTTTTTAAAATATTAAAACAAAAAAGCTTACCTCTTACAAAAATAATATTAAAGATAAGTAATTTTTATATTTTTATTTTCATAACGAGTTGATATTTAGCTTCATAGGTTTTGAAAATCACCTTATTTTGTGGAGCTTACTTATTTCATAAGTTTTTATACAAAATAGTATAAGTAAATTTGTAACTGAAAAAAGTTAAAGAACAGATCTACATTCTAAAGATTCTTTTAATGAATTTTTGCTTTACTTTAATTATTTCTTTAATACAAACTTGAATTAGCCATTTATTTTTAACAATTATTCATTATTAACCTTAAGAAAGATATAAAAATTCGTTATTTAATCATTTTTTAAAAATGATTACAAATTTCTTTTGTTTGTAGTTTATAGTTTAACTTTTATTGAAGAGGTTGCGTTCACCACAGCTGGAACTTCACGAAGAAGAGGCCCATATGGATTGTTTATTTGGTTTCCTTGCTTTTTACTTCAAATCCTAAAGTTTTCATGTGATATGGATAACTTAGATCCACGATTTTAAAGAATCTGAAAATTTGAATATATTATCAAAATGAAAAATTCTTTCTGTTTTCTTTCTATAGTATTTCGTGAAAATAATTATGATTGAAGCATAAAAATAACGTAAAAAATTTATCAGGAGATCAACTTTGGTGGATGTAATAATTAACGAGGATTTTTTAATATATCTTAAATAGGAATCATAGTTTAATCTATGAATTCTCATATTAAATATTTTTTAAATTTACTACACACAGACCTTATAGTAAATAATTTTGTCCAATTTTTTTCCTTAATTTCATAATTTCTTTAAAGTTTCATTTATGGCATACAGAAACTAAAAAACCAAGAAGTTAATTTAAATACCATTAATTCTAGTTCGATAAGTTTGTCTTCCCTAAAAATTATTTTAACCCAACTATTTTGAAAGTAGAGTCGTAAACAATTGAAAAATATATAAAATCGTGATTTGTGTTTGATCATAGGGTCGTTCTAAGTTAAATTATTTTGTGTTTGCTTAAATTTATCTAAACCCAGATTCATTTTAATATTATTTTGTGCAATGTGTTGCCCGAAATAGCTCGTTGAAATTCTTTATGAGAAACTTATTGGTTCATTAGTTGAATCACAATTGGAAATTCCCGATTTGCATGCTTCACTATTGTATTTTAGTAAATTTATTACTGTGTTATATGTATTCATGTCCGAAACTTTTCTGGAGGAATAAATTAACCATATTTCATTGGTCTAAAAATGTGAAATGACATATTATCGTGAATTCCGATCAACGTTTTTAAGAATTAGATATCATCTTATCGTGCTGTGGTGCTAAGGGCACCACGAATAAATCCGAGTCATCACATCGCGTGTTAAGGGATCCGAAAGATAACGAAGATAGGTTTTTGATAATATTAGCTGTATGTAGTTGCTGTTACTATATTGAACACTAGCTCAATGAAGAGGTACAATGGGAGGGAGCAGAAAAAGGGAAAGTCATCCACGACTCCTACCAAGTTCCTCTTCGCGGTCTACCACGAGATCGCGAGCTGTTCCCGTGGGTACCTCACGTGCAATATCAATATCAAATAAAGAATTTACTAATAAATTATTAATGAAAAAATAATGAATGCATGGAGCTTATGTATTTGCCGAACTTTGAAATTTTTCTTTATTTTTTTCATCAGATTTTTTGTGGAATACAACAGTACCTACGGAACTAAGAGTAGTTATTCGTAATTTTTTAAATAATGAAACACAAAATATCTCATGAAAGAGTAGTTCGTGGTTTTCTCAGATTTAAATTGATTGTATATTAGTATCCAACCATCTTTTCCTTATCATGATTACAATGCAGAATATATTCATCTATCAAAATATAGTGCCAGGATATGTTAACAATAATAATAATAACGGTTGTTTATATAAAAAATTTCCTGTAATTATGCCAATAAGTTGATGTCGTGATATTTATCCACTTTTAGAATTTTTTTTTGAATTAATCAGTTATTTTGTAATCTATTTAATATATCTTTAGTTTAAATATTGATTATTTTAATTGAAGAAATTATTACGACTGGAAAAATTTTCGTTATTTTTTAATTACATTAAAAAATACAACGCTAAACCCAGATAATTTGCCACATTTCATATTTTATTACATGACCAATATATAGCTATGTGACTCAGTTGCAAAAATTTTTCTAATAGAAGCAGTGCTTTCTAATCTTCTTCGGAACATTGAAATTTTCATTATTTATAACAAATCAAGTGATATTAAATTTCTTTCCAATTTTCTACATAATTGGGTCCCAAAAAATCAGTCGCTAAATCCCATTTTGTATTCACTCTCTCACCCTTATTGCGGGAAGAAAACTACATGAACTGCTAACATATCTAAAAGCAGTGAGAATGTTTATCATCAAACATATCACTAATAATATTTTCCACATTCAGATTAATAGATTGATGAAACCTATCAGCTCGTTAAAATTTATCTTTTCAGTATACAAGCTTCTGCATATAAAAACAGGTTTTGATTTTTGTTATAATTTTGCAAGGTTTCGATTACCATTAAAAAAACTATGAAATTGTGTTAACATTTACCTCGAAAAATATTATATCACATTTTTCGCTGGATTTGTTCAATTGAAATAAAAGTTTACAGCAGTGAACAATGAATTTTTATCATCGCGGATTTTCCCTATTTTAACTTCCTTTTAGTTAGTACCTCATGCATAGGCCATCCGTACATCCAAATACGTCAAAGAAAAAGTATTTTAAAAGCTTTTATAACACTAAACCTACTATTTTTTATTTTTCCTGTAATAAAATCACGTTAACAAATTTTTTTTAAAAAATTATCTATTTAAATTTGAATAAAAAAAATTATAAATAACCATATATGCCTAAAAGAATTATAAGAGCAGGAGATTCGATTATTTGGCACCAATATATTTCCTTTACAAGTTTCAACAAATTTCTCTTCTATAAAACCCATATTGCTTGGAAGATGGGTAAAAGAATGTTTGGAAATGATATAACCAATCTTTAAGGTAAGGAGTAGTCGAAAACAATAAACTTTTATTTTTCATTTAATGACTAGATCTAATAAATATATGTGACGAAACATTAACAGTTTTTATTATATGACATTTATCAGATAATTAACTAATGATGTTATTTTTTTGCTTCCTATTACCTAACTGGAACAGTATAAAACACTTATTATAAACATATCGCACTAAATTATTAAAATTTCAATATATAGGCATATAAAAAAGTATCCGACGCACTTATATATTTCGTATTGTCGAATTTCACTGACATTTTAAAATTTAAACCGTGCCAAATTGTAGTATTTTAATTTATGAAATCATCATATGGAAGGGACCAGTTTCTTCTTTCGTCGGTTTCCGAAAATTTAAATGCACTGTTTTTCAAAATTCATGCCAAAAAAATGAAAAATTGATTTCTTTCTGAATTTTTTAAAATATTAATCATGAAAATACTGATACATTAATCGGTCAAACGGATTCATGAATTTAGTTAACCAATATAGTCAATGATCTCTACATTCTCGACAACTATATACATTGATTTGTAGCTTCCAAAAATTTATATCAGGAATTCTGTTATTATAATGGAAAAAATCATATCATTCGTAAACCTTCAATATTAGTAATCTAACAATATATTCAATATATCTGCTTCATGACAATGATTATATTGCAAGTCTTAAGATAATTAAACATCCAAAGTTCCTAACAGTTAAAAAACGTATAAAAAGGTATATATTCAGTTGATTTTAAGGGTTTAAGGATTTTATTTAAAAAATTTAAATATGGCAATTGTGTTACTACATCCCATTAAAACATAGATCTTCTAGAATATTATGATGTTATTTGTTCATATATGATAAATATATCTTTGGAATAAAAGAGGAGACGATGTCTTTAGCGCAATGTATTATTTTTTGCCATCCTTATTCAAAAATATCTCGAAAAACAGAAAAGAAATATGCTGAATTTGGATAAAACAAAACATTTTGATATAATTCTTGAGAGAAACAAAAAAATATATGCAAAAAATTCCAAAAAAATTTTAATAGCTGTATATTTTTTGTTTTGAATTGAAAAAAACTTTTTTACACTAATTTATTTTAAAAACGCAGTTTAACATAGGCTCCTGTAAAATTTGATTTACACCGAATTTGACGCCAAAAAAATAACGTTCCTAATTATTCATTGAAATATAAAATCATAAATTTAAAACTGATTTTGACCAAAATTAGTTTTTCATAGTCTTTAATTGTTATTTTAAATAGGGATTCTTAAGAACAATATATTTTAACTTTTTGCAGCTAGTTCCAGGATAAACATTAAGTCAATGATTTTGCTGTATGGTAGATCAGCAGTAAAATTTTCAGATACTATACATATATATATATATCTGAATATATTTTTAGAAAGAATTAAAGGTTTTATAACTATAATATCGCTACCTTTTACTTAAAAATTATTCTAGGTAAAACCCATGATCATTAAATTAAAGATGAAAGAGTTTCTTTATAAAAATTTTTACTAGTGAAATATATGATACTTTTTGTACTAATATTTAAATAGACCTTAAAAAAGTCATAGGCCATCACAGATAATGTTCAATATAATAATAATATTATGGCAGTTAAATGGGTCTCCTGCATTAGTGTCAAAATATATTTTAAAAAAATACATCTATGTGAAAAAAATTACTTTAATATCTTTGAAAGAAATATATTAATAAAAAAATAGCACGGTTTTTATTCGTTCTTCACATGTAAAAAGTGGCATTGCGTCATTAAATCACAGTTTTACGTGCCATATTTTGGAATGAAACAAAAGCTTCAATCGGTATAATTCATCAGCTATTTTACATTTGCTTATTTACATAAAGATCAGGTAAGAATTTAAAGAAATATCTTTTTACAGTACACTTAATATTAAGATGCTTATTAAATTTTCATCCTTATACTACACCATGCAATAACTTTTCTGAAGTAGCCGAAAATTGATTTATGACGTATAAAATGTTATAATATTTATTATTTTCACAAAATAATAATATTTACTTTGATGAATAAGACGAAAAACCGTATATGATTTCTGAAACATCTTGTTATTTTAAATCCAGGAGGTGTTAAGAGATTTATAAAAATTTTTATGATTTATTGATTAATAAACTATAAGGCAATAAAAATTTACTAGCAGTTTTACTTTTAGGACTAAATGTTATTTATATTCATAAATTTTAAATTTATTTATCTATAAATTGAAATTTTGGTTCTATTATTACGACTATTGTTTTTATTTTGCAAAAATGAATTTTGAAATATCAATAAAATTTTTCACTTGCACTTACGTATGATCAATGGTGTTAATCTTTAAAATCTAAATTTAAATCATTCTTTTAATTACAAAAAATAAGATCATAACAATAAAGTGTTCTGATATATTATTCCAGCCACTATAACTTTCTTAATAATTAAATTCTATCAAACCTTTTAGTACTTAGATAGCACAGCAACTTATAGTTTGGTAATAACAGAAAATTTGTTTTTATTATATTTTTAATTTTTTCCTTTGCTGTAAAATATGGATCTAAGCAATCTCTACTTGACTATGTGCCGACTGTGATAACCGTATTGAACTAAATTATAAGGAAAATTGGTAGTGTTCTGGAAATTTTGCATCAGTTTTACCTTTTTAAACTTTATTGCATAGTTCTTCCATGGTGACTTCCTAGTTTAAATAGAGATGACTTTTTTTTAATTTTAAGATCAATAGTTGAACCCAATTTTCTATGAAACACATATAAATTAGCCTTGAAGTAGACTTTCCTGTGAAATGAAGACTATATAACATGATCATATACCTAAGAAATGAATTTTTACATAATTATTTTATAAGTTAATTTTCACAACTTTTAACAAACTGTTCACATTCTACGGGTATCCGCACAGAGTTTTGGCCAAAACTACGATGATTCTAACTGCCAAAAAGGATTTAACGTTGTAGCAAATTATTCATTTTGTTCTTCTGTATATTTTTTTCTTTAAAATTGATTGAAAAATGCTGGAAACTGAGTTTTAAAACTTTAAAATATATTACAGAAATTTCTAGAATTTTAGTTAAGTTTATCTTATTGTTTTTTATATAACCCGGAAAATTTTAAAACATGATCTAGGGATTATTCTATTAAGCTTAACATGTCATTTCGCAAGTAATAATATCAAGGTATTGTATAGTTTTAGGATATATTTAAAAATTATAGAATTGAGATTTTTTAATGTAAACCTAACCTTCTCTGTTGTAAAACTATAATATGTTTTTATTTTATTTCATTCTGAACACTAACACAAAAAATAAAACCCTCTGAATAAACTAGTTTTACATAAATTTGTAATAATATTATAATTAAATATAATTATATTTTTTCGAAGAATCTATGATATGTTTTCCATTAATAACGTATTTCAATAAGATATCCTTATTTGCTCTTCATATAGTGGTTTACAATTAAAGATTCATCGAATTTCCGAAAAGAATTTATAAATAAATTAATTTTTGTCGATTTTAAATTATAATTTTCGTCTAAAATACTTCATTCGACGCGCTAAATTTACCTATGAAATGATATATACATACCATATTACCAAAAATATTTCATTACTACCTTAAATTAGATTAACCAAATATCAAAATAAAATATCATTCCATTCTTACAAAATCTAGATTAGTGATTTTTCATGCCTTAAAGATATTGAGATGTGCAAATACGAATAAATTTGGTTTTGAATCAAAGTTAAAATTTATAATTAGTTTAGTTTTATTTTAATGGCGTGAAAAAATAATATATAAACTATTAATTTTCCAGTTTCATTCAATTGTCTTATTTTTGAAGTTCTATTCAATACCATTTTGAATTAATGTTCACATTCTCGAACATACAAACATTAATAAACAAAATGAAATATTTTACACAATTATTACAAATATTTTGCTTTTCCAATGTATGAATGGTCATTTAAATGTTATTAAAAAATTAATTAAAGGTATTTTTCCTGTATTTCAACATATGTTATCTTAAATCTATGAATCATGAAAGGATTAAGGTTACTACCTACAATTTCAATAAATTATCTAAATTTTATTTCGACGCACTATCAATTTTCAAGTATAGACCCGCATAGAACCTAAGATATATATCCTACTATATTTATCAAAATTTTTTCTTTTTCTATTCCAAAAAAAACAAAAAACTGGAATTAAAATTGAAATAGCCGAAATAATGTAAAAATCAATATTTTTATTAACCTCAATTTTTTTTGAAATATTGAAGCATATGATGAAGAAGAGAAACCATTTTTTTAGAGCAATTTAGCATAAGAGTCTTTAAGAAACTAAGGTTTTATATTTCATACTCCTTTTTAAAAACTAATTTTAATCATCCTGTTAACCTCCACTGCAATTAAAAAGTGTTGTGCAGTGGTATCAAGACCAACATCTATTAAATTTTGTTACATTATTAAAATAATCAACGTTTTTTAAATGTATTATCCATAGAATTTTTTATCGAAAATAATATGTAAAGGAGTTTAGGGTTTCTTAAAATATTTGGGAATATTTACTTTCCTGAATTAATATGACGTAGATGGTATTAATGTAAAATAATCAATAAAAATTTAATTGTACCAGAACAAAAATATGTAAATAGCTCTTAGATTTCTATTTTATTGAACTCAATAAAGCAATTTTACTTTTGATGCTTTTTGCTAAATTTCAATTATATAAAAATTTTATTATTCCAAACTAAGTATCCAATAACTTAATAAATAAGTGATCAAAATATATCTTATAAACATCTTAGAATGAACCAACAAACTCAACCTCCCTCGAATCAAGTATATCCACAAGGATTTCAGGTTACAGAAAGCATTGAATCACAAGCTAGGTATCCGAATTATCTTCCACCACCGTACAGTCCCCCTAGTACTTTACCGAAAAATTATAGTGAACCATATTCCCATCCTTATCCATCATATCCTCCACAATCTGGTCGACTTCCATCTTATAACCAACACCTTCAAAATCAAGATTTTGGTCACAAACAGAATTTTCTTGGTGACATTGGAGGGTGTTGCGCTGGACTGGCTGCCTGTTGTGCTGCTTGCCTATTTTGCGATATCATAAACAGCATATGGTAAATTTAAACTTTTCTAAGTAATAAAATTTATCTTTGTTAGAATGGTGTAGAAACTGCATAAAATTAGATATGTTGTTTTTTATTTTATTAAAAAATTTTACACATCATCATTCTTAAAACTTATCCAGAAAGCTTGACTTCGAAATTATTTTTATAAAATTTTTTAAATTTAGAGATATTAATAAGGGAATTATAGTAAAACCTTAATCAGCTTGGCTATTAAAAATTGATGAGGCCTAGCGCAAGAATATTTTGTAGCAGCTTTTTGACACCCTAATTCAACTTAAGACCGCCATTATATTTCATGAAACACGATATTTAATCAACTGCTATTAAATTATTACAATGTTAGATGGAAATCTCAAACTTTAATTCTAATTTCCCTTTTGATTTTCATATAAAATCCTTAAAAATGAATTCTAATCTTGCAACCGCATCAGTTCTACTAAGATGGTGATGGTTCAGTATTCCATAAATGCAGTTTAGAAAAATAAATATTTTTTCCCATCTAGCTCTTTTCTTTATGTTTTAGAAAACGTAGGAAGGATTAAAAACATTAAAATATCAAACCCTAAATTTGTATATGAATTTCTGTTCTTTTCAATACATAGTGAAAGTACAGACTTTGAATTGAATCGTGGTCTGCAAATATATTTTCAGAAGACTTAAGCCATATCATGCAGCATTATTATCATATGAGAGCATGCACTATTGGGGATTAAAATCGATTAATTCCACAAGTTGCTTGTCGATATCCTGCGAGATCTTCAGAAAAGCGTGGTTAAGGAAAGATCACTTTTAAAGTATGTTTCATCCTATAGAGTCCATCCAACCGTCATATAAGGAACATGCATTTATTTTTTCCCTCACAACCTAGGAGAAAACGATAATGTTATAACCTATCTATAAAATATTTTTATATAAGGGTAGTAAAGGTTTTTTAGACATTTAAAGACGTTCAAATTAATATTTATTTGTGTATTTCATTTTTTAAGCTATATCAAAGTTCAAAAATAATTTACAGTTTATATTAAAATTCGAAACGATAAAAACACGGCAGTTGTTAATTATTTCATCTGGTATTAAAAAACGATGGCGTATAAATCGAGGTCATATGTAAAAAGCCTGATTGTCAAGATTAATCAGCAGATCCTATTACATTTATGGCCATGTTTAAGATAAAACTGCATAAATTTTATTAGTTATTGCTTTCAATCCTACCAATAATCTTAATAATAACGATATTTTGATGCAAATAACATAAACACAATTTGATTATAATAATTCGGGACTTGTGTTTATGGTAGCGTAGAGGTAAAAAATAACAAGTATATATTCTTTGAAAATATATTTTCTTCTCGTATCTAAAATACTACTAAATCTAAGGAATGGCTACAAGGTAATTAGTTTTCTGAAATAATTTCCTGTGGAGATATCTGTTCCAAATCAAATATAATGCAAAAGAAGTTTCTTATTTTATCTTTATATAATAAAGAACTTCACGGTAGTAAAAACTATTTATTTTATTCAAAAATGAAAGTTTTTTCTTAGGGATAAAATGAAGTCCAAAGATCGCAAGCTCTATTACAAGAAGAACTGCACAACCGATTATATTTTGTAAAAATGATGCTATAACAACGAAAAGGGAATATATCTGGAATATTGCGATTATTACTACTGGTGCCTAAGTCATTACAATTTAGCATTCATAAATGTACCTGTACAACTCGTCTTTCTAATTTATACTTTTTATTAAATTTCAAAATCATCAAAACAACTGAAGATAAGAAGTAAAAGAACCATCCAACGAATGATGTAAAATTCAGAAGTTGCTGAAATTCAAAAGGTACGAAAATCATTGCAGCAAATAGCTTATAAATATATCTATGCAATATCAGTAGAAACTATCGTAATAAGGTTGAACACTGGCGTTCTTGATTTCCGGTGAACTAAAAGGAAAATTTTAGGTAAATTTCCTTTTGAAGCAAGATAGAGTGGTGCTCTTAATTTTAAACTCTATACAAACTTATTACCTTGCTAGACTAAAGAAGTTTCCATTTATTGCTCCAACGGTAGAACAGCAAATCAATAATGGAATTATCGGATACGCTGGACCTAAAAATCTTCTAGATAGAAGCTATTAATTTTAAAATTAAAGGTTAAAAATGTTACTAATCCAAGTGCTGTACCGTCTCTTGCGTTCTCAAATCCAAGAACAGTAATATAGGCAATTACCGTTAAAATATATAACACCATCACTATTGCTACCCCTCCTAATACTGCTATTGGCATATCTCTATGTTTTCCTATTATTAGTTACAAGTCTTACCTTGAAGGCTTTTTCATTTCCCCAACGGTATAACTTAGCATATTCCTTTTTAAATTATTAATTTATTATATGAGTAAACCAGCCAGAAAAGCTGAACGAAACACTAATCAACGCTGCAAAAAAACCATCTATATTAAATTTCTCGACTTTAAAAGGCAGCCTCCATTCTTGAGTATTCCCTTTTACTTTTTTGAATAAAAATTAAAGTATATACCGGTTGCAAGTGAATATATTCCACACCCACCAATGATTAAAAGGGCCAAGGTCTTCAACACTGTGAGAACTACCTGTGCTTTTGCCGCAGCTGTACCACTTATACAATTCAAAAGAAAGCATCCCACTAGTATATAATCAAAAAAATTTACTATATAAAATTAAAGTTCGTAGACCAAATATTAATAAAAATATTTTTAAAATCACTTCCTATATGATATAATCATTTTCTTTTTAGCAAGTAGATCATCAAATTTAAAACTTTCTCGATTAAAGATCATAATTACAATATACATCTTAGTTTTAACAATAAGTGTAAATATTTGAATATTAAGTTTCTCTTTTAAAATGTGTTATTTTATTTACATCGATATAATGTACAAAGAAAAAAGATTATCATAATACTTAGCTGTAGTCTTTATTATTTCATGTTTATCATGGTATTTATTCAGACTACGTTCTATATTTTTAAAGCATACTTACGAAGGGATATTGAGGCAACTATTTTTTCAATTGGCTTAGAATTGCCACAGTCACCAATAATCATTCTGACAAAATAAGAACCTGTTGTTACAGCGAGTGCTGCCATTGTAGTACACTTGATAATATATACAAAGGAGAGCACAAAGGTTGAGCTTATCTCCCTTCCGAGACAAATATTGTATACGGTAGATTCTCCTCCAGACACAGGCATCCTCATTCCAATTTCCGTGTAAATGAAACCTCCAAAGATTGCAAAGATCCCTCCAATGAGCCAGATTATTATAACCATCCACACGTTAACGTTTGAAGTGATTTTCATTGTTCCTCCAACTGTAGCAAATATTCCAGAGCCAATTATAATTCCAAAAACTAGTGTTATTCCACCAGGAATACCAATATTCTTTTTGTCATGTCGCTTGGGGGAATCTTTCTCGATTTCCATAATTACACTATATTCAAAATGTTTCAAAAATCTAAAGTGAAAGAAATTATATAGGGATTAATTAATAAGCCGAATAATCAATCCTCTTGGATCATATAAAACTACTGTTGAGTACTTATCATGATTACACAATCAATGTAGTAATTTGGACACTATGTTTCCTAACACTTAAAATATATTTTTAATGAATTTGAAAAGATATCTATTTACAAGTATGTAAATTAATATGATTTTGACTAAACCTTTATTGTTTTTTTGGGTTTTGAAAAGAAAAAAATGTAGAAAATTAATTTTTATTACAAAATTTGTTAGGATCGGATTAACAATGAGCTTAGACGAAGGTCGTACCACTTCTGATAGACTTAAGGTACTTAAATACATATAAAAACATCAAAAACGTTTGTGCTGTACAATAAGAAATAAAGTAAAAAAATAGCACAATTTTTTTTATAAAAGTATGCTTAAATGAAATGTTTATTGATGTAACAGATTCAATGCTGAACTACTTTAAAAAACTTTTATCACTTAAGAAAAAATGACGAAACAATTCAAAAATGTATCTGATTTCATAATGAAAAATTATCTGACTGGTAATACCAAATATTTCTAAACATTTTCTGTGATTGCAACCTGCCTAAAACATATTAACTGTTATCATATACACTTAAAATTAAAAAAATTCTAGCGTTACTGCAAGAGACATTAGAGGAAACATGGAGAAATATACGAATTAACACTCCAAGTAGGTAAAGCCCACCGAAATTGTGTAAGACAAGAATCCATTGCATATAATGAAGTAAAATAAACTTAAACACAAACCATCTATCGCCATTATCCAAAAACCTTGTCTTTTTAACATTAAAATATTCTTCAAATGTTAAAAATTACTTTTATACTTTCAATTAACCTAAAAAAGAAATTTAATCACCTAAGTCATTGGATGAATAAGATTGAATAGGGTTATCAAGTTCAACCAAGCATATGCTACATGGTTCGAATTACCGAACAAATAATATATCACAATTAAACTCCGGTTCAAAAATAACTCCATACATTCTTTTTTATCAAAAATTTAGAAAATAAGCAATTTTACAGCATTTTCAGTTGATTTTTAAACATTTTTTTATATTTTCAAATCAGCAAATCATACTATATTATTCTAAATTAAATTATTTTAATTTCATTTTAACAATTAATCTATAAAAAATACTACAAACCACTTATACGACAATTAGACGTCAATTATAAAATAATTACTCTGTATTATCTTGCGAGAAATTATTAGAGATTTTCATACAGATTAAATTCGAAAGAGAATAAAACGAAAACTTTCACATTAAAATAAATGAACGTCTAAATATTAATAATTTTCATTTATTTTAAGTAGTTCACCTTTAATGCTATTCTAATTTCTGTTAAAAGTTGGCAATCTCTACAAGAATAATTAAATAAAGATCAAAATTTATTAAAATAAAATTAGAAATAACTTTCCATTAATTAATGTCATTCTAGCATGCTGAAATTTAAGGTTTATAATAATTATTTATTTAATTTCAAAGTTTAAAGTCTAACCCAATAACTATTCAAATACTAACTTAAATCTAACGATAAATTTGTTAAATTAAAATTAGACATTGTGTAAAGAAATATGTATATACTACCGCTGATCCTCTACCACGTGAATAATCAAACAAATAATTATAATTAATCTACGAACATATCCGAATCCTCAGCGATTGTATATCCCAACACAATTGAGATCGAGTCGACTTCACGTATATACTCTCTTCTGTACAAAAGTTCTAAACATTTAATGAAATTTGTCAATATTAGGGTTGAAAAAATATTGGTAGGATATAGCCATATAAAGTTATATGACCATTAAGACAGTTTTGAAAAAAGAAACAAGGTGGATGAAATAGAATATTTAATTTATAAAAAATTCGTTTTAATATATAAAATATTATAAAGCTTTATAAAATTCGCCCGAAAAAAACTTAAATTTTGCATTTAGTTAATGTTTTATATTCTTCTAAAAAAATTTGAATTAAAATAATATAATAGCAATATGTTGCGTTACGGAAATTATTATCCACGTGATAAAAAAAATAAATATAATGAATACATTTAATACTCCCTGCTTGTTTTATGCTTGTTTCATTTCTTAGATATTTAAAGATAAAATATATCTGAAATATATTATAATGACGAAATCATGCATCAGATCTCATAAGATTAATGGACAGATGTCTTAAATCTGGAACGACCAGACAGTTAAAATATTAAGGATTATTTACATGTTTAAACCTAATTTATTGATAATATTCTCTAAAAAAATATAAATTTTAAAATGAAATAAGAAATTAAGAACACTTTTATGGCGAAAGAAATTATATATTTATAATTTGGTTCGGTTCAAGAACTGTTGTTAAAATTTTCTTAAAAACTTATAGCATTTAAAAATATGTTTGTTTCAGTTATTGTTAAATGAATTTAAAAAAAATTTTTTGTAAAAATAAATCTAATTAAAATTGCATTTTATCAGTAAGAGAAACTTTAGCCTTGATTACTTTCAATTTTGGTTGATTCAATCCATGGATTGTTAGGGGATTAAACTTCAGAATGAAAGTGATGGACATTATATATTGAGAATAAAATTCCAAAGATATGTATAAAAAAATAAAAAATGTATTAATTAATGTTACCATGAAGGTATATTGATTCTTATATTCCAAAGTAGTACCAAAATTAGGTATGCGATAATAATCTGTGCCGTATAAACTGAAAAATACACATTTTCAAAAAGAGAATTATATTTTAAAATAAATTATTGAAAGCAGAATCAAATAACTGAAATTACATCTTAAGTCATATAAATTTATTGTTATAAACCCTGAAATATTTGTTATCATGATAATGTAACTAAAGTCATGGTTCTCCAAGCTATGCTTCAGAAGATTTTAGTAATCCTATAGTATCAAAAGTGATTTAAGCTCTACTGGAAATCGTTGACCTAGTCGGATAAAAGTTCCTTACTTTCGAAATTAAAGTTCAGGTAACTGCTAATACTGTTTTATTAAGTAGGATATTGTTATTAAAGCACCATATATTGTTAAACGTTCAGGAAACAAAAATATAATAACATTGAAAATTTTTGTTAATACTAAAATCAGTTTATTTTCAATTAGTCCAAAACAGAGTTCTCACAAGTCCGGAAATTTTAAAACTATTATCTGAAAGCTTTAAAAGACCCGAAAATTCTTCAGTTAGTCTATTCTAGTGCCATTAATAATAAATCTTGTATGATAAATTTTTATATAGTTTTTATATAATATATTTTTTTGTTTTGACCCCCTAAATTTAATCTAGACATTAGCACGCAATTATTCAACCGAAAGTACTTTAAAGTTTTGAAACTTCCATTACATTGTATTAAGATCTCTCTAACACAAAAACCAGTTTTTTAGGGAAATGCTTATCGTCTCAACATTAATGTTTAGAAAATCGGTGCATAGATAATATCTCTATTAATTTTTAGAAATCTTATTAGCCTAATTCACATCTCACTCAGTACTAAATGATCAGAAACATATTATGACAGTTAAAATTTATAAGACATAATTCCTTGTAAAAATTAACAACCATTGGAGAAAAAAATTTAAATGTAATCTCAATATCACAAAGAGAAAAATAAAAATAATTAAAGTTAAATTGTAAGCTAGGATATTAAATCTATTAGTTTCGGTAAATACCAAACATAAAAGTATTTCTACCACTTCAAGGCAATCTTTTAACAAGACATCCTACACAACAACATTTTTCAGTCAACCTCAACTATTTCTATGAGCTTTAACATTTCAAATAATTTAGTGTTTCTAATTTTTTTTAAATAGTAAAAGAATATTTAAACTCTGAGAATATAATTGTAAATTTATATGCGGTAATTATATAGCACAACTAATATAATTTATTATATATTACCGGAAAAATTCTAAAGGCC
>LDMZ01070863.1:0-10736 GCA_001455285.1 Sphaeromyxa zaharoni
AAAGGATTGAATCTTAATTTACGACAATGTTACTGCCGATAACGATTAAATGGAAGCATTCAATTTCTCTCTAAGTCGCTTTTGAGATAAAAATAACGATGAAATGCTACTTAAAAATTATTTAATACTAAACATTTTATAAAATTGTTTCGAGCTGATCGAGTGATAGCGGCTTAAAAGACTAATTTTCAAAAGAAAAGATCTGTTTCGCCGTATAAAACATTAAGTAATATATGCGGTATACAGTACCTAGTACGGTCATATTTATGAGGTTCATGATATGCAATAAAGTGATCCACTAGTAGATGAAAATTTTTAGTATCATTATTTGAGATGTTATAGAAACAAAAATATTTTAAGTAGACAAGAATTAAAGTTGATAAAAGAATTTTTAATTCGAAATTTTAAGGTATTAGATTAATGTATATACTAGATGGTTTATATGTGAAGTTATTTTTTTCCAAAAAATGATCAATAAAGCTAAATTTTTCAGTTATTCTCACTTATATTAACCTAACCGGTGCATACAACCATAAAACATTATCCAATAAGTCTTTGTACTATTTGTTGATTTTAAGCATCATCAAAAGAGATTTAATCAGAACTTAAATTTTGACAAATCAAAGTACTAATATAAAAGAGAAACCTTTAAAGCCAATATTTGACAGATCGTACATAAAAAGCAATGGTAAAGATATCAATAATGTATATAACACATCAGCTATAACCAGACTCTTCAATAAACATTACTCATGTTTCTTCCATAAAATGAAATCAAAATACTTCAATATATTTGAACTTGAAATCAAAATTTTGGACTAAAACATATTATCTAGTGCAATTACCGGGACTTCTTATGGTTAAAAGAACTCATCTAATATATTTTGGTACACCATAGCGTATCTGCCAGTGCGGACCTTGGCCGTGAATACCGACCTGCGGCCATTCTAGAACTTCCATTCTTGTCATGAACCATCAGTCGTGATTTGAATGGTGGAAGCTCTTTACAAATCAACAATAAATACTACACGTGTAAAATAAAATATAGGGGACTAAGTATAGTCGTAACGTTACGATAATGTGCGAAAAAATATATTTGGTTCTTTTGTTTGTATCAAAATAATTACTTTTAGGTCTTTTTATTAAACAGATTATTCATATGCATTATCAAGCATGCATAGTAGTAGTTTTGGTAGCCAAAACTATTGGACTTTTATAACAAGTCCAAAAGGTGGAAACAAGTAGTAATAACCGTTCACGTTTCAATAATTAATTATACAATTAATATTACGTGTTGTGTAGCGATAATTAAGTAACAGTCGCCGCATTTAAGCGGTGTATTAGTTTCTGCGTAGTAGTAGTATATTAATAGTTAAGCAAGATGGTGTTGTCCCACAGTTGTGTTCCTAATGATTCTCTCCGTTTCATTTAATCATCAGCTCATGTTGTATGCACGCGGCCGCTTTAGAAGCTTGGTTGTAGATATTACATCACATTATTGCAGTTACATAAATATCGGTTTCAGGGCGCACAAACAAAATATAAATAAAAAATTTACTTTTAATCATAAATAAAACTCCGATATCAGCCTTTGAAATTTTTTTTATCACTGTTCAAGTTCTAGATAGCATATAACTATGTTCTGGACATAGTTTTATTAAATGCCTTATACATGGCCATAAATCCTTATTTTTAAAATGGTTTTAAGTTGGATCTTTCCTTGTAGCTGATTATGTACTCACGTCGAGTCACTTTCGCTTCAATTGAATAAAAAATTGATTATTTACCCAGTTCCAAAAAGGCACTACATTTTTCATTTTGAAATACCCTTGGGTAGCGTAAAAATTTTTACCATAATTTGTTTAAAAGCCTTGTTACAATCCTAAATGAAATATGACAAAAAATTATTTATCTTTATATTTTCCATATTTGAAATAACTTTGACCCTCTCGGTTTAAGAGCAAGAATGCTAGCTGATCTAATAAAATCTCCTACTTTTATAAATTTAATAGTCTTTGGTATAAAAAAAATATTCTGCCAACAAATCTATTCAGTAAATTATGCTTGCAACATGATAACCAGTAACATTCTTTCGGAAATTAACTATATAAAACAGCATAGAAATTTTTGCTTGTTTTCTAAATTATGTATCTGGTACCAAAACTATCCGAAAAGTAAGAAACAGCTTTTATTGAATTTATCAAACCAAAATTTCATCATAGTACATTTAGACTAAAATAGTGTGGACTTAGATCAGAATATAAATATAGGCGAGGCACTCTGAAGATTGAGGGAAAGCTTAGATTATTCTATTTAAATACTGACTTTGTGCCATCTCTTCTAAGTTTCGAAGGATGCATACGGAAAAAACGATTTACTACGTAAACGATCAATATGTATCATGATTCAACCGCCTAATCGCAACATTCTTGCGGCTTTTTGTCACATTTATTACGCATGTACATAATAAACGAATAAATTTGAATTATTTCGTGAAAAAATCACATTAAGTAATATCAAATATTATTTATTGTATTTTTAAATACATTTGGTAGTGCTGCGTGTGTTTTCTTAAACTAGAGATCAATTGAACTTTCGAACAAGTTATAAAATGTATAACAATATTTTAATTTTTAAATGAAATAATTGTTCACATATTTGTTGGAACTTCAGGGTATAATGAATCAAAATTAAACTATTAATTAAGGATAAATTGTAGATAAATCAATAATAAACTTAGAAACTGATTTTACGAATCTAACAGATCATTCCTCTGATTTATATTAAATAACTGTTGTCTCAAAAGATTTATATAAAAATTAAAAAAACTAGTTTAATTGATTTCCTCTATTTTAAATAACGTTTTGGGTCATGTGGGTTAGTAGTTACCATCCCTAGTTTTTGAAATAGATATATCCCCTTTCAATCGGGATGGGGGCCTTAATTTGGACTTTCTAATATCCTTGTCCTGGAATGGAAGATGTTGGTTGCGACCTTACTAATAAAAGTCCCGAATGAAAATAAATTTAACAAAAGTGCTCGTACCCTCCAAGGTGTAAAAATTATGATTGGATACGCACATTACTTTTTTCCTCTATTAAAAAATTAATTTTTACTTTTATTAATAATTTTGAAATATATTCTTAAACATTGAACCCCATCACATATTTTTTAGTTTTATGTTTACTTCCTTCGTTTTTATTAATGATCTTATTAAATATATAATTAGTGAGAGGTAGTTGACCGCTGAATAAGCTTAACACTTGAAAGTGGATGCATGTAGTTGGTTCAGAAAAAATAAAAAATGGTAACTATAAGGATAAAATGTATTAAATTTTATAAAACTTCTTTGTTAGTATAGCGATGAAGGCCATAATGATTAATTAAGTTTAAATTAGTTAAAGCTGAAAATTTCAAAGTTTAATATACATCACATACCAAAAATAAAAACCCTCTATTGAACTAAGTATATCCTGTTATCTTTGGCTGACACATTGGATTAGGTTGACTAAAATTTGAACGGGTGTATACAGCTTCAAATGGCATGTAAGAGTTGTAATACAGTTCTTTTAACTGTGTGTACTAAAGAATGACACCATAGTATGAAGATAACTTTCACTATAAGTGATGTAATTAAAGCTAGAGGGTGGAATAAAAATTGATTTACAGCATAATGCAAATACTTATAACTACCAAAATGAGCTTCTAAATTAATGAAAATAATTCATAAAATCAGAATGAATGTATTATCGAAAATTTTTTGAACTATATAATTGTATAAAAATTTAAATATAAGTTCAAAAAAGGCATTTTCGGTCTTTTACCTAACTTCAGTACTTTCATGTCATCTACAATAATTTGTGAACTTTAGGCACAAAATTTCTTTAACATCAGGTAAACTTAAAACTTGGAGATTCCACAAAATTACTACAAAATTCACTCCAAAATAAAATCTTCAGAGTCGTTAAAACAATTATTAACCCGTATTAGTTTATATGAAATAAAAAGTATAAAAAATATTAATTCTTCATATAAATGCCTAGATCGGTAATAAAATAATTGCTAAACCCTTTAAAAGAAACAGAATACATACTTCTAAAATAAAATAAAAAACCCTAGAAAAAAATTAGCACGATAAAAAATTTAATTTTTAAAACGTATTTTATACAAGATAAATACGGAGAAAATTTTGAGAATAATCATATATTAAATACAATGACATCAGCATCGACGATAAGACCCAGATTGAGAACTAGACATCGATCGACGATTCCTCCTAGGGGATGGAACACGTTTTGAGTTGGATCCTGCAAGTTTTCTTGGCGATTTAGATCTACTCCTAGACGATACTGATATGTTCCTTCTGTTTCTTTGGGTCTCGGCTCCTCTTTCAGGGGAAAAAACATAATCAACTGAAACGGACAGTCCATCAATCTGGGCATTGTTCATATGCTCCAAGGCAAGGGCAGCGGATGAAGTATTCTCGAATACTATCCTAGAGTGACCTCGAGGTATCTTAAGAGTTTCGTGCAAGGGGTGATCAACCTCCTTGATTTGACCATACACTCCAAAAATTTCTTTTAGATGATCAACAGTAACATTTCTGCTAATATTTCCGATCCGAATGACATAAGATTTTGATCGATCTTCCCTTTCTTCTACTAGCTCTTTATTTGAACTTTTGTTCCTTGGGGGAGAAGCACTTATTGCAATAGTATCACGATTCTTCTTCAGGCTTCCATCACGAGTATCTCGGATCTTCTGTGGACTCCGATCACGAGTGCTGCGACTCTTCTGAGGGGTTCTATCACGAGTGTCCCGGTCATTTCTTTCGGTTTTTTTGGGAACGTCCCTTTCAGTTTTAAATCGTTCATGGTTCCTGGGTAACTCCTCTCTTGAAACCTTATCCTTTCTTTCATCCCTATTCTTGTAGGAATCGTTTTTAACTGGCGGGGCATCGTTTCGACTTGGTCTTGCAGGGGAAGCTTTCTTAGGTGATTTCTGTCTCAATGGCCTTTGAGGAGATTTTTCCTTTTTAAGAACTTTAGATTTTGATTCCACCCTCTTGGGACGGGATGTTCGTGGTGCAGGCTTAGTACTGGAGCCAGAAGAGGAAGCAGAAGAACTTCTCGAAGACGTAAAAGCTGAAGAGGACGAGGAAGACCTCTTTTTTCTGTCACGAGACGACACCGAGCTTCGACTGGATGATGAAACCGAACTCGAGTAAATTGGTTTGTCCTTCCCACCTCTTCCATAATCCCTTTGAGGACGTCTACCCCTCGGCGGAGAGTAGCGCCGCTTTCTTGGGGATGATATGGACCTTCTCCGCCGGGAAATCGGAGACCTACGTCTAGAAGGTGGAGAGCGACGTCGTCCAACGTCCGATCTTCTTCTGATGTTCATTGCTGGACTCCTACCCCTCGAAGACCCGGAAGAACTATTATCCCGACTGGAACTACGGGGTCTCCTACGCCTCGGAATCATTCTATCTATGCTCCTAGCCATGTTAAAAAATCTCAAACACAACCGAAATGTTCCGAGATATTACCGATTCTTTGGCATCACTTGGTGGTGGTCAGTGGTGTAAACAGCTTATTTTGGTTTAGTCTTAAACCATTTATTTTATATTTTTCGTAATAGAAATTTATTTTTGTATCGAAATTTCTATCACATCGGGTTTCTCATGAGATGAGGGCACCGCTATTAGCTCTATGTTTCATTTTGTGGGCTGATTGAGCCCTAAGGATAGGTAAAAGGTTTGTAAATCCAAATTCACGACAGTTCCTTAAGACAGCAGGTATTCGCGATTTTCATTGGTTTTGACATGGTTCTATATCAATTTAGTATATCTTCCTCTCCATTGTTCATATGGTTGTGATAATATTTGTGGTCAATTATGTATGTTGAATCATTCTAGGATGTTCTTACTCATTACGACAGGAATAATATGCCAGAATCATTTTAATTTCTTTGTATTTACAAAGGATGGTTAATAATAATCAATTAGATGTGCTTTTGGTCGAGGTTGATTATGGAGAGATTCCTGCATTGATTGATATTTTTGTTGTTTTACAGTTTCTAGTATATGAATTAAGTGCTATTCTTGACTCATGTTTGAAACATGGGTTTTGTCAACGGGTTTCTTTGTTTGTTTAATTTTAGTGAAAATGAGTTTGTGGGATGGCTAAAATTAGATGTATGTTCGTTTATCTTTAATAATTTTGACTAACAAATTATGTAAGGTTCCTTGAGTTACATTTCTGCAAATTACTCTTCTTATGATATATATTTTTCTGAAAACTAGAGAAGATATAGAAGTACATTAATAATAACGGAAACATCAATAACTCTTATTCAAATGGTTACTTCGTAACTCATGTCATGTTCAACGAAAGTTTTCTGACCACTTGTGTTAAGATATTTGAAAGTCCATCTCCTCTGTGTCATTTCAAGTCAGCTGGAACAAAAAACGGCATTATTTAAAAATTTTGGCCAATTAAGTAAATTCAGAAATTATTTCGATAAATGTGCTTATGAAATTCACAGTTTTAAATTTATGAAAACAAAATCAGCAATTATTTTGGTACAAATGATGATTTATGATTAAATGTAGGTATGCTATATATGGTATTTTATATACCTATATTTTTTCAGAAACCAGAAATTACAATGTAGCAGCATGGATAGCTATTGGTAGTAAATTATATTTATAAGTTAGAGTGTCCGTGTACTGCCTTTTATATGATTAGGAAACATTTTAATAAGAAAAGTCCTTATACAGCTTTTGGATAAGCATGAACTCCTATTTTTGTTCGAAACTGAACTACTAGACTTTCTTATTCTATTAAACAATACAGTTAAATCTCTTTGATCATATGATTTTGATGAACATATAACTCTTAAACCGGCAAATTTAACTGAAAGTGCTAAAATTTTAAAATTCTTCCTTTTTATTTTTAATTAAATTACTTAACTAAAGATTTTCATTCATATTTATTCACAGTGATGCACAATTTTTGAACAATTTTTTTATAAATACTGACGGAAATCATCTACGTTTATTTTAATAGTTTTCAAAATATTTTTACGCTTTTTCTTTGGGATATATCGAATAATCTCCATATAAGTAATGAAATAGATCTAATTGCTCATTTTATACCATATTTTTAACAATTCATAACTAAAAGGACATAACAATTAGAACTGAACGCCCAGAATCTTCATCCTTACCTACAGCATAAAGAATTACTGTCGTATTGAAGGATTAAAAATTTTTCTTGGGAGCTTCCATCTAGTATTAGACTACTTATGTGTCTCAATACGGCTATAATTATTTGGAAAATGGAATTACAATATCGTCACAAATTTTAATGATTGTATTATTTTTAATCTACAACAGTGTTTCATTTATTCTTGAAGCATTTGGAAAACATAATTGCCAAAAAATAATTTAGAAAGAAGCACCTAATCGTCTCTACATTTAATAAAAAATCTAGTAATAAAGTTTGTTATAAATATTACGCAAAACTATTGTGAATGTGCTATGCTCGGAGAATGAAAAGTTTTAAAAAGTTCTGGTATAAATATTTCATTAATCTATTAATTATGAATTTATTTGAACAATTATGTTTACACTATTTAAAACCTAGATCCGAATAATTATTATATTTGTATTAAGGTCCGTGATTCGTTGAATCGTGCCGCATATTCATGTAATTCCTTTTTGTTTTTCTTTAATAAGATTTTCTCGAATGGAAAAGGTAGACCAATGCTTATTTTTATCAAACAAAACGGACCTAAAACCGGACCCATGCAGACTTTTGGAATATATAAAAGTCTTAGGAGCAGGAGAAAACTTTGGAATACTTTCTCCAGAAACTAATCGAATTGAGCCAATGAGATTTCGGTTAAACCACAGTATATTCGCTTTGGAATATAGTAAACTGTCTGGTTTTATTTCGTTTCAAATTTCGAAGCAAAAGAAAAGAATATGTAAGTTTTTCTTAACTATTTAAAGTTTTTACAAATATTTTATGAATATGATCGTCGAAAATATCTTCCCAAATAACTTTTAGCATTTTAATAATATATTAAATATATGATAAATTAAGTTTTTTCAAATCCTGCTTAAAAAATGTGCTTAATTTCATTAACAAAATTATCAAGGAAGTTAATATATCAAAAAAAATTAAAATTCAAAATTTTTTTAAAAATACATTTTTATTCTAGCAATGGTTCATATTTTTTTTCTTATGCCTTGTCTAACGTCAAGATGTCTCCATGGCAGCAAGAAGAAATCCTTTATCTCATTTAAGTTATGACCCTGAAGCATAGCATTATGCTACCTTAGCATCGCCGTCTATTTACTGTGATCACATTAAACAGCCCCATATAAAATTTTATCAAGACATGATTTATTGAAAAGAATATAACTTTTTATTATATTGAAGTTTAACTTAATCTTAAAATTACTTCTATAAAGTTATTATTTGCTTATGCTTTCTTGTTCAGTGAGATTGCAGGACATCTCAAAAACACCCACGACTAAATTTGATAAATTAATACAAGGCCATTGTTAAATATGCACTTAATTGGGAATATATTTGTTACTATAGACTTTCCTACGTATAATCTTTCTGTCCGTGCACACCTTTTCGTAACTCCTCTCGACAGTTAAGGGAATTGTAACCGCTGTTTTTTTCGAAGAAATGAAATTTGAAATGATGACTACTCAAAATATTTGGGAAGTGCCATTTTCTATTCAGATATTTGACTTCCAATTATTAAAATATCTTTAATTTATAATGAAATCTAATCTTGAATAACTTCCGGAAAAGATCTGCATAACTCAATTTTCAAACCAGTGTAGTTTGGTCAATGGTCGCGCACCTGTAATATATTTTAGCTTATTTATAACATGGATCTGTTAAGTGCCTCAGAAAAAAGCAGAATAAATAGTTTATTAAACGTATTCACAGTGTATTTAGCTAATTATTTTAAGTTGATACTGTTTGAAACGCTTTGATCTATTTATTTTTTTAATAAAACATTTTATAAAGTACCACGAAATATGATTCTGATAAAAAAAAATATAAAATGAACTGGAAACATATATAATTAAAGATTCATTAACGGAAGAATTTTTCTTTCAGTTAATTTAATTCTTTTATGAAATAGGTCTTTATAATCAGAATGTAAGGCCTTTTCATAATCGGAGGTTGGTAGTAATAATTTTAAATATATTTTTAATATATGTCATTCCTTATACCTTTATTTTTAGTTGGGTGTTTTTAACCCATAAAATTTTTTTTATACGTTTTTACTTCTATAAATTAATTAAAAATTGTATTATAAATCAAAAATATGCCAAGTCAATTTTTTTATGAGTTTGAATCAATTAACTTTATATTTTTACGGAAAAATAAGATTTTTTGATTTTATCTAAAAATATATTAAAGAAAATAAGAACAAGCTATATTATTTTAATGTTAAAAAATATCTAGGAGTGGTATGTATAAATAAAAATATAATTTGTTAATTAAGCCTATAAGACAGCAGGGTTTTGTAAGGAAAATGCAAAGGAAACTATTTACTTTTGAATTGATTATTATCTTTATTGTAAAGGAAGGATTCCTCTGTATCACACATGATTATAAATCAAAAGTTAATTTCTGATTATAGGGTTGACAGGTTCTATCTATATGTGTGAATTGAAAATAATACATTTGCTCTAAAAAATAAATAAAATTTGCCCAAGATATAAAATATGAAAGCTTGAATATAACTAATTTATATACATCTTGTTTAAAAAGGAAGTTAGGACAAATATTACATTAATATGACCGTTGAGATTGCAATTATTCAGATGCTTTCTATAATAAACGGGATAGAATTTAGGCATAAATGATGTAATACATGCTAAGGTTAAAACTATCCGATTATGGATCTTATGTAGTTCCAAAAAGAACAAAAAGTAATAGTCCAACAGAAAAAGATAATTTTATTTACTGATTCATGAATATCACTGTCAATTGAATGCTAAAAATTATTTAAATTATATTTTTTAAAGAATTAACTAGCCTTTTGCATATACCCAATTGAATTATTTGTTTTTCTTGTATGATACCATTTGTTGTTCTTTAATTAGGCCACAGGATGATCTTAAATTTAAAAAAAATGTTTCATACAAGATTCAAGTAAATTTGGTGTTTACATGGTCAGTATTTTTAAAATTTCGTAATGCTCCTGAAATTCCCTTGAGATAACTTAATAACAATCAAGTTTTACTATACATAAATGAAATTGGAATGGACTGAAAATTTTTTTATTAATTAAGGTATTTGCTACGATCAAATTTAAACTATAAATGTATTAGATGGACTCGTAATTTATGTTTAGAATATTGAAAATCATTAAAATGGTTTAATATTATATATTATCTTTGATAAATTAAACCAAAATGGATAGTATTATCACTTCTGTTACACATAATTATTCTTCCAGATGCTTTTTAATATGGAAAATAAGGACTAATATTATGGCAAATAAATAACTTCTAGGAAGGCATGATTGCTTATTAAAGGAGATAAGAAATGTTAATTTGAACTAATAAATCAAAGTGAAACGGAAAAATTTAAAAACTAAATTAATAATAAAGGTATTTTTTCCTGTTATTTTCGTTGTAAGGTTATATGATTGATGGTAAATTCAAAATAAGAAAAAATGTATCTTTTTTT
>LDMZ01070864.1:0-10100 GCA_001455285.1 Sphaeromyxa zaharoni
TTTGTCCAGATAGCGAGGTTTCCGAATAATCGAATTCCGGATAATCGAGGTTTGACTGTATATATATTATGCAAATTATATAGTTTTTAATGAATCTTGATATAAACAACTTTTATCAAATAATGTATTCAAAATGTTTAATTCTTAATTGCTTTATGTGAAAATGTAAATATTTTAATAATTCAATCGTTTTTTTAATTTTAATATCTTGATGAATAAAAATATATGGAGGTATTAACATATTTAATGATGGAAATTGATTGATTTTTTCTTTTAAATTTTATCATAATAAGGTTGATAAGACCTAGATTCTAATACTATTTTGAAATTTAAATATTTTTTAAAAAAAATTAAATCATTTTTTTAGCGACGAGGATATATATTTCACCGAAATGCAAAAATTTTACATATTAATCATCCAATATTACATTATAAACCGATTAAGAAATTCTAAACAGGAAAATATCTGTTCTTAATATTTTAATTAAAAATTTAATACTTGATGGATTATAATTTAGTCGAATTTAATGTAAAATAAAATAATAAAAAAGCTTTCAGAATAAAGTATAATATTATTTTATTGACTATTACTCTAAGTGATTTATGGTAATAATATTATTACATCTTGAACAATTCCTCACATTCAAAAATATATTATATTTTGTTCATAGTTTCTTTTGATAATGCAAATTGATAAAAATTATTTTGATGAATCTTAACTTAGTATTTCAGCCAAAATATGAAAAAAATTTCTAGATAATAAATGCTGGGTTTAAAAAAAGCTGCAAAAAATGTATTACCTCTAACAGTAGTCAATTTAATATATGAATTCCATGGTGGACATGATTTCTTAATACTTTTTATATTATTTATAATTTTTTATTGTTAACCTGTTCCGACACAATATCATTTAATTGAAGCAATAATATAGGTTCTTAAAAGATAAAAACAATATTAAATTTAACTTACAAATATTTTTTTGCATATTTATTAAAATAAATAAATAAGAGTCAATCCGAACTGTATCAAATCATTTACTTGAAAAATTTAAAGAATGAATAAATTTTCAATATTTGTAATGATTAATTTTATTGAAGATATAGGACAAAATCAAAAAAGAAATACGGATTCCGATCTGAACAGGAAAAATTTGAAATATAAAAATACATCAAACACTTCAATATCAATATATTGAAAAGAATATTTGCCATTAATTTGGAATATAGATATTAGGGTAGAATAATAATCAATATTAATTACATTACCTGAGAGATCTGAATAAAAAAGAGTGCTAGGATAAACAATAATCTCGGAAAATTCATATAATATTTATATTGTAGTCATAAAATCTGGATAAATAATCATCCAGGCTAATAAATATTAAAAATAATCCGTTATACTAATAATTACTATATACTTAACAACTCGGTTCTAAGTCCCAATTTTGATTGATGAAACCTGGTTTTTTAAAGAATAATATCAGAGGGATTTTTTACGTAAAAAAAACTAAGAAAAACATCGACAAAAGACGATTTTTATTTCTTAGATTGTTAATCCGATTTCGTAAAATGAGCTTTCCATAATCATGTATGATACCTTATTTAATGCCATAAGTGGCTTATCAATGTTAAAAATATTTAAGATTCAAATAGTATATACCAAATTTACAGTTGTGAAGGAGAATATGGCTAACAAATATTTAAATAAATAAATAAGGCATCATCTCATATATCATATAGTGATATACCTAGAAAACCTGGATCAAAACTTTTTTCCTAAGTCAATTTTTGCTATCAAAGATGTGAAAAATAATTATCACAAAAATAAATACAAGTTAGAAAGGGAATTTTGAAAGAGAATTAAAGAAAAAAAATCAATATGAGTAGTTAATTCACTAGGTACACTTTATTCAAGTGTTTGTTAAATAACTCATTTTAAAGTAGAATTTAGATATTTTTGAATGACATATTTTTTTAGTGTAGGAGGATGATAGTTAAATATGCTTTTATGGAATTAGCTTAAAATAAAAATAATTGATTCAAAATATTTTCTTTTCTTTTGATAATTTTATCTAAATTAGAAATGTTTTTATGAGAAGCAATCAAGATTTAAAACGGTGTTAATTAAGCAAATGTATTTTACATGTTTAAAAACATTTATTGGGATTAAATTCGGCACAGAGATTTTAATTTTCATTCATAATTTTTATATTTAAAAAAAATAAAGGCTAAAAAAGAAACTTTTATTCGAAAGAAAATTAATATATATATATATATATATATTTTTGCTTATTTTAATTTTAACACTTCAATAGAGTTGGAGGACTAAAAATTTTAAGCTCCTTATGTTTCTAGCTAGATGGAGATCATTAAAGTTTAATGACAACAGGATATGATCGGATTTATTTTAAAAACATCTATCAATTAACTTCATTAATTTCTGTTTATTTACCGTTATTCTGGGAACATTTGATTAAAACTTCGAATTCTCTCACAATAATCTATATTACTACATGTAAAAAAATATATATTTTTTTCCATAATTTATATATGGAGTGTCTTACATAAAATATTCATTATTTTATCTGTTAAAAAACATTCGGCATTTATATTAAAAGAGAAAAATAAGGTTTAAGCAACCTTCAAAATATGTAAATTTTCTCAAATTTAATTACTTATCTGAATGCTTTCTCAATAGTGTAAATCTTTATATATAAAAACTTGAAATAAATAAGTATACATAATTTTGCATAACGAAATTTTGGTTTCAACATACCTTCATTACTTAGATTTTATATTTGAATTTTTTGGAGATATACCAAAAGGCCGGTTTATTATTTTTGTAATGCTATAAATTTTTTACAGTCTGGTTAAAATTTCCCAAATTTTTTGGTCCTATATAATAAAATTTCGAAGTTTAATCAACTACCCGACAAAAAATTATATAATTTTTAACTTGCACAATGAAGAATGGAGAAAGATCTATCAATAACTAAGGTTAAATTATGTTATATTGAAAAAATATAATTGCTACATATTGATTTTTCAGTAATAGTTATTCCCAAAATATGTTTATAACATTGCATAATATTAAATGAGAAATTAATTTTCTCAAATATGTTACAAAAATTGTAACAAGGAACAAATGATATTAAATTTTTCTAACAAAAATGCATTTTTTAGTAATTTTGATTTAATTTCTGATGAATATTGGACTTAATAACAGTAGAAGTTTCATATCTAACTAAAAAAAGAAAAATTTATTGACAAGAATTCATCTAAATTACTCTATGTTATTAAAAATATTAATATTCGCAAAGAACATAAAAACAATGGTTAAAATACGTCGATAGGTTTTATGGCATTCCAAAATATTTTCAAACCAGCCTAATACATGTAACTCATTGTGAATTTAAAATTTTTATAACAAAAAAATAGAGTATAGCTCACAGTTAAACTAAACATATTCATTGCTTGATTTTTCTATATTCGTTGAAAACTAATAACGTGATTGAACTTTTTTAACAAAAATTTAGCAAAATTAAAATTTTCTATTCGTATCGAATTTACAGTCGTAATAAAATATAATGAATTAAAAAAAAATTTTAATTTATGTCTGAATGTTGTATATGATAGATTGAGAATAAACTAATACCATAATCAACTAATTAGATTTTCAAAAACACGAGCAAATAATATTTAATGTATGAGTTGAAAATTAAAAATGTGTTTTATAAAAATAATGTGCAGATTTCATATAAAATGCAGGTATATTCAGAAATACTTAACCAAAATAGATTATAATAGTTTATAATTAGAGAATATTTTCCTATTTTTTTCAATACATATTGGAAGCTATTATATTTATTTCGAAATCTAAATATGAAAATTAAACTGGGTGAGTAGGTGATCAAAAAATACTAAAAAAACATTTTTTATATTCTAATAACTAAATCAAAGCAAAATTTTGTTTATAAAAACTTTTCTATTAGAAACTGTATTTTTAAAAGAAAATTTAAATAATCCGACAAAGAATTTTTAATATAATTCAAATTGTTAACTTGCTAAAATTTATATGTAGGATAAGAATTAGAAAGTCAAAATGCATCGTATAAATTAAGGTTAAAACATTTTGAATTGATTTATATTCCAAACTCAATTATTAGAACAACTTTATCTCGGTATATCTTTAGCCTAGACTATTGAAAAAGCGATTTTTTTTAATTTATTTTGAGGCAAAAAATTAGGTAAACTTTTAATTAATATTTTTTTTTGCATTTTGGGAAGTTAATTTAAAATTAATTTTTTCTTATGCAAATTTATTCTTAGTATATTATAATAATATTTTTAAATTCTTACAACAGTGATATAATGTTTCAATTTTAAAGTTAGGCATTCAAAATGGATATGAAGAAAAGCCAAATTTTTATTTAAAAATTAATTGAAGATTGGTTCCTATTGACAACTTATTTATTATAGGGATAATACACGTTTTATAAAAATAAAAATTTTTATATATCGAAAGTATATATTTGCAAAAAAATAAAACTTTAATATTTATATTAAAATCTTATTATACTTCGACATGTGAGAAGAATTAATTTTCTGCTTTTTTAAGATATTATGCTAATGCACACTAAATCCTTCAAAAATCAAACAAAATTTTACAAAATAGACAAAAAAAAATTAAACCATCAAAATATAAAAAAGAAAATTAGAATTATTTAGTTTATTTAATATTTCTACTAAACTAAATTTTTTAAATAAATTCAAAATATACTTTATATGAATTTTTAGCAATTTCAGACATTATGAAAAAGTGAAGTGTACCAAAAATTTTACTAAATATATATGTAATTCATTGAATCTTTACTCTAATAAAAAAATATAAAGTTATCGTACATATAACAAAATCATACTTTGTTAAAGAAAAATTATTTTAGGTTTTAGTTTGAGTACAAATGTAATTTTTCAAAAATTAATACATTCTTTACAAACCAATATTAAATGCTCTATAAAAATTTAATAATTATTTTTTTTATTTCTGTTTGAAATTACACAATATATCTCCTACAATGTCTTCGCCAAAAAATATAAAACTGATACAATATGGGCTGTATCCAAAGAAAAATAACATAGCTATTTTTAAAAAAAGATACTCAAGAAATTATTAATTTTACGTACCGACTCTCATCAAGTAGACTAATAAAATTATTATACGCTGTATTAATATAAGCATGATAGAATATATTGCAGATATAACATAGGAAGAATTTTATTGATATATTTACGCTTAAAATATCATTGTTATTTTCCTTCAGAAATGCCAAACTGAGCGAAAAACCCAAGGCCTGTTTCGTTAAAATTCTTAATATTTTAAAGAATAAATTTTACTCTGTATACACTGATTTTCTTTAGAAAAACAAATTTATAGATAGTCAAAAAATAATTTATATCTGAAATTTTTATTGAAATTACTAATTTTTTGCAAATTTATTTATCATTTGGAATAGGTATTTTGATGTAATTTTTAAATTTTTACGGTCTGTTCAGAACTGTTTGAAAATTTTGAATGATGAATATGATATAAAATTATTATTTTTTGTATTCTTAAAATCTTTGATAACGTATTAAGATATAATTAAGTAAAATAATTTTATATTTTTTAAAGTTCAAATGTTCGGCACTTCATTAGAAAATTTGTATTGAAATAAAAATATATTAGAATATTATTAACTCAAACTTAATCTTACGACTTTGGTACATTCCTGATTCATCATTATTCTTTAACATCAATGTAATTTATTTTACAATATTATGTAAATTAACGACCTTTGGACATATTTAGAACGTTTAATATAAAATATTGTCATTTTCTTAAAAAATTACATTTGCTAATTAAATATTTTTGATGTGTATTTATATAATTATGGAATCAGAATCTCATTTATAAAATTTTTTTTTAAGTTGATTATTTTAAAGAGAAAGCGAATAATCCTAAGTATTAAATAATTTGATTTTTTTAAGGTATTTACAATTGGTTTTAACTCAATTAACAGATATATAAGAAATCGTTTATATTGATTGGTGATATTTTTGATTTAATACAGAATATAAACATAATTTTATTTAATGATTTTCAAATTTTATAAAATCTTTGAAGTTAACATAGAAGGCGACATTATTATATTTATAGTCAAAAATTATTTGTTAACTGAATTTTTTACATTTATTAAGAATTTCTTTTTGAAAATCTTTTTCGTTTAATCATAATAGTAATTAACGTCAATGATTATTAAAAAAAATCGTATAAAAACTGATTTAATTTCCATTGAGCCAAATTTTAAAAACATGAGTTCAAACCCGTATGAAATATTCCATAGAATATTACAACATTCCATTTTTAATAACACAAAAAAAATTATTTTGAATTTGCCAAAAGCTTAATATTAAATGCGATTTTAGATTTTTGAAATCTTCCTTCATAGTAATCAAAAACGAACAAAAAACTCTAGAAAATACATATTTGGGAAATCTAGATTTAATCAATGGTTTAACTCCCTTTTTTCTTTACATTTTTCCGCTATGAAACATATAAATTCAATATGTAGTGCTCTTTTTGTTTTCAAATTTCAGAAAATATATTATTAGATTTTTATACAATCGGCAATTTCACAAAGTAACGCGCATTCGTACGTGATTGAAGCATGATATTTTAATTTTTTTAACCGATCATTAGAAATTTTGTTTCAAAAATAATCATAAACTATAACATACCTAAAAAAATTTTGTATATCTAAATTGAAACTAATAATTTTTTTAGTAAACTAGACACTTTCATTATTTTGATTGGTGAAATTCATATTTAATGCGATGAACATTAATTTTATTGATTTTAAGAGACTTTTTAGCAGGATAGTTTTCCGTTATTTTTTATGTACAAAAGCGGATTCATATCTCGAAAAATTTTAATTTTCTAAAAGTGGCTCTCCAACATTCTTAAATATCACTAGGATTTTAATAATATTTTGAAACATTTTTTAGATACCGAATAAATATTGTATTTTTCTATACGATTTAAACATTATTTCTTTATAAATGACTATGCTAACCCTTAAATTTAAGTGATTTTAAAAATCTAGTGTTGCTACGAATCATTTTACGACTTTTTTTATACCCTCGAAATTTTTTTTAAGATATTCAAGTTTTTACCTCCAATCATTTTTAATTGTAAATTTATTTGAATAAAATTTTATGTAACATTTTTAAAATTTTTCAAAAGGTAAATCACGATCAAAATACTAAATTTGCACCATTATAGCCTCCTTAATATTGGAATGAAAAACTTCAAAAATAAGTGATTAAATTAATGTATGTGAGGCGGATTCTATTAAATTAATTATTTGTTGCCACAGAAGTAAGTCATGTTTAGATATATTCTTAAATACAATAAAATCACTGCTTCTGCTAAAAAAATTGTTTAAATTTTCTGAATGTAAATATTTAATGTAATAACAAAAGATTTTTATTTCTGAAAATGCATTTTGAATGATATTCGATGGTTAATGATAAACTATTTCCTCTTAAATTATAAAAATTAAATTTATTATTGAATATTTTATATAATTTGATATACATTCCGTCGTTTTCCTTCTTCAGTGTATAATTATGTGCTTTGAAAAATAATTGTGCATAGAACACAGGATTTTGAGATATATTCACCAGTTGTGAAAATAAATAATATAGTTTTTTTGATCAAATCATTTTTATTTTAAATTATAGGTTTTAACGGCATTTAAGATGTAGACGTCTTCCTCAATAAACTGGTGAACTCTTACAGATATTAAAGAAATTTTAAATATAAAAGACCAATTATATTTAATAATTTTATAAAAACCTTAAAGATCTTTTTTAAGATAAACAAAATATTGTCACCTAATGTACTTGAGAGGTATTTTAAAAATAAATAAGAAATTTAATGTTTATATATTATAAATTCCAAACATGTAATCCATTTTTATATTTTATCACAAAATATGTAAAAGAATCTTCAGAATATATCATTAGATTATTATTACAAAAATAAACTTTAGATTTTTTTCGGAATAATTATTGTTTTGCACCGCTAAAATTTTTAGAATATATATGAAAGAATTTTATTGGAATAGATTTATTTTAATAAAATAATGCTAACTTATGATCATATTTCATGATACTTAAAAGAGCTTAAATTTTTATCACGTAGAAAGTTATTCATTAAATAAAATTTTCAACTTATATGATGTTCTTCCATATTAAATTCTTAAAGAAGAAAATAAATACTATAATGAGTAGAATCATTTAAAATATAATTGCAGTGTAACATATTTATCATTTTTGGACAAAATAATTTTTATCTTCATTTTTGCGGATTTATACCCTAAAAACTTTATTTATGGATCTAAGTAAATTGATATGCACCTGTTAGTTTGATGCATATCACATAGTGGGGTTTATTCAATTTAGGGTAATTAATTCTTTGAAATTTAGCAAAAAGAACTTATAACAAATATCAATAAATTTGTCAATTACCTTAGAATTTGTTTAAAAAAATATTTTTTGTGGAAACTAATATATAAGAAGTGTTCTGAACACAGTCTTTTGTTCCTGCTAAATATGAATAAGGATAAAATTTTCAGTTCCGCTGCTTCAATTATTAACATGTTCATTTAGTAATTAATTCATTAGGTTATCATTTGTTGATTGTATTGATTTAAGAACTATATAACACAAGAAAAACGATATCATGAGACACATATATCATAACATGGTTCAATTAAAGTGCACAAAGGAAAAATTGTGGTAATAAATTATTCACAGTGCATGGAATTTGAAAAATTACATGAATGAATTATGAGATTGCTTTATGTACATGAAGTAATCTGGTTAAAGGTGCAAAAAATTTCTATAGTTATCGATCTAAAGGTATATTTTTTAACTGGGTTATTTTGGATTTAAACAGATTGATAATGACAAAAGATTTATTCGTCTCATTATAAAAATAAACGGGTGGAATAATGTTTGTATTTTTTTCGATTTATCACATTGAAATATATATTTCGGTCATTTTAATATTTGATTTGATATGAAATTAAAATATATACCCGGAAAATGTGATTTTAATTAATAAAAAAATTTTATTTTACTGAATATGATCTATTTATATTGATTTTAAATGAGTTTCACGTTTACAAATATATAATAGAATGTTTGATATAAGCATTCTCTAAATAAAAGTAAAATATTTTTCAAATTTAAAAAATTAAAAATTATTTTTTAAGTAACTTTTATTAATCTACTATCATAATAATATAATAATTCTTTTAAATAATTAAAGAGACATCTCGATTTTAATATATGTTTCAAAGCTTCAAGTTTTTTTCGCTTTTTTTCAATATTCTACCTCCGATTTTTTAAACACTACAACGTATAATTAAAATAAAAATATAATTACCCTGTAACTTGACCAAGGTCTACCCATTGTCCAAAGCTTTATTCTACAAAAGAATAGCTGCTGTATAACTCAAACACAATTACTTGCATATATGGTCAAAAATTAAAAAACTAGAATAGTTATCCGAAGGATAACAAATTAATTCTGTTTCGGGTTCATCAAACGGTTTTAAAAATTTAATTCACGTATATTAATTACATTTATAAATTATGAATATTTGAATTATTGATTATCATAAACTTTTTTCAGTTTCAATAATGTTTTAGTAATAAAATATACATGATCATATCGTAACATATGTTTCTGATACTCTGAAAAACCGAAGTTACTTTGTGGTAAATATGAATTTAAAAAGCTGTCAGATAACATCAAAGGGACTACATTAAAAAAATGAATCTTTTTTGGATCGTTAATATTCATGGTTTTATCATGGTCGAAGAAGCGCAATTATACAAATTTAATGAAAGAAATTTCAATGGAAAGAATTATATGATTTTATTTATAATTCTGACAATATAATGAAAAAAATGAATGAATGAAATATGATAGGATGCTTTTTCATCCACTTTAGTAATTTAAAATGATGGCATTGATTAAATAAATAGAAA
>LDMZ01070870.1:0-16810 GCA_001455285.1 Sphaeromyxa zaharoni
CCAACCGGTGCACGATACTCAAACGCCTGATATAAAGACACCATGAATATTTTAAGAAATTATTAAACAACTATTCTAGTTGTAGCTAAAGAGTTCAACAATCCTCCGAACCGCCTCATGTAGCTCCTTTTAAAGGTTCGTCGAGGACTCACGTGAGTTCACGACAATATAAATTTCCACAAAGGCAATTAGTAATAACTTAAATTTCAGATTCGATAAAATACCCTCTATGTTATTATTCTAATGCAGCGGGATGTAATCTGGACATTTAAATTCGTAAAATTCAATATGTAAAAAAACTTAATTTTAATATTTTATAAGATATCAGCGAATGAGATTGTACCATGGAAAGTATCAATATAAGTTAGACAGCAAAATGGCCACATAGATCAGGGAAAAATATAAAGAAACTTAAATTTTTTGGATTGAAACAGCATCATATACAAGTCTTAAGGTTAATGCTTATGAATTAGAGGAATTAATGTAGAGAATGATCAATCATATATTGATATGATTGTTAAATTTTTTGATGAAATTATCATACAATATTTAATAATATATAAGATTTTACATTAATTAAGGAAAAATCCTGATAGATAAAAATAACTCATTAAAAAGGATATTAATATAATCTTGGAACCATTATTTCAAGTTAAAATAATTATTTTAGATCAGTTGTATTTAAACGACTAGGCAGATTGCAGCATCTTACAGATAAAAACCGGATAATTTTAATGAATATTTAAAGTATATATATATATATATATATTTATTTATATATACTGCGGTGGTTAAACAGCAAATCCAGTCTGAATCTTCTACAAATAAAAGAGTTCCAGGAGGTTTCAAATTACGATATTAAAAGAACCAAGGAAGAGATTTTTAAGACAATTTTTATAATTCATCGGTGAAATAAACTAAGAACTAGTTGTTTTACAGGTAAAAGATCAAAATTTATTGTCACCCTCGGTCGTCCGCTTTTAGTTTAGAGGTATTTTTTGTACATGTTCCGTATGCATACCGTTACCTCCAGTTATTAGATAAATATCATTAGCATCTAATTGAAGCACGATTATTGGTATTAAAAAATAAAATAAAATACAAAATTTTCATCTGAAAAGTAATTACATTTCAATGAATGTGTTGATTTTCTTAACTTAACATAAAAAAGGAGTAAACCAAATGACTTCAAGGAAAATTATTATCAAAAGAGTAAGATGAGAAATGTTGCGTAAACCTTTTATGTAACTGATTTAAAAAATCATTTATATTAAAAACAATGTTCAACAAAATGTTTGAAAGACACACCAGAGAATATCTCTTAAATAATAACGATATCCAAAACGTTTCTGATGACAATACTAAAAAAAGAATTATTTATACCTGCCCTAATTAGTTGCATTACAGTTTTATGGATGCATAATTCATACAAACGAAAACCATTCGCACATTAGAACAGATTTTATTGAATGCGTGGCATGATAAATCATTTATTAAGCACAGGCTAAACAATACTAATGCAGTAACAACATAGGTTATATAAGCTACAATATCAATATATCAGGAGTAATAGGGAAGAGCTATATGGGATAAATAATCAATGCCTCAATAATTTTCAATCAAAATTTAGTAATTGTGAAACGATATAGAAATATATAGTATTCTAAAATAGTGCTTCCAAACATTTCTAGATCACAAAAGTTAAAAGAAAAAAGTTTCGTTAATTCGTAATCATATGTTAGTTAATTAATTTGTTAATCTCTTAATAATAAATTATTTTATAATATTAGTATGAAACACTTAAAAATTTAATCTTAGGAAATAAAATGATACAATAACTTTTAAATTTCCTATATAGTTGGTCGATTTTTGGTCATAAAAACATTATTTCCGACCTACACTCGGGCGATGTGAATATAAACATGCTGGAAACCCTGCAATTGAAATTACAAAAATGATCCTTAAGATAAAGTCAATTTTTAATTATTAAACTTTTATGTGGATGCAATTATAAATTAAACGGTATAATTCAGTTGATATTTAATTCTTTACAGAATTATTAATATAATTTCATTACCTTATTAATGAAAATAAGCGAAATGGATTTATATAATCAAAAATGAATAGAGGTTCTGCGAAAAATTATTATAAAAAATATAATCGTTTCGATATTCCTGTCAAAACATGGCAAGCCTTCATAAAATAATACAATATATTCCATTGAATAAATGCATCTCCAGTTAATTTGAAATGATTTACGCTGAATCTAATTACTTTTAGGATAATATTTTGAATTACTAAATGCATGTCAATTTATATGTATTTTTTCAATAGAGCGTAATATGCATAGAATAAAGAAAAATAATTTTCAATACTTTTATTATGCAAAAATAATCAAATTTGAATGACTTGAAATTATCATCTTTTTTTGAATTTAATTGATCAAAAAATGGTTTCTCTGAGAAATTTGCCGAATGTTTCCACTTTTTTGGATGCCTATCAACGAATATCTTTGGCCCGCCTTTACTACGATTGAGACAGGATAATAAAATGATCCAAATTAAGCATGTAAGGAAAAAAAATAAAAACATCATCACGAGATAGAAATAATGCCATGATTTCGAAGTGTAACTGCTTACAAGTCACTTCGACAAGAACCAGAGCTAGTTTTTGCAAAATCTTTATGATATAAATTTTTCTTTACGTGCTTATTTCACCTTGATATCGTTCACGACGAGACACGCATACGAATTTATTGATGATATAAGTCATAAAACGAATTAAACTTGCAACTCAAAATATCATTTAATCTGTACTTAGTGTTCCTGTATTAATATTCAAAAAAAATTTCAATATATCAAGTATATAGCATTACATAAGATAAAAATTATATTAATATTACCCCCAGTTCGTGTGAAAACATTTAATAGAAAAATGGCGGTGGATCAAATTTTTTTCTTTGATTTTAATAAGTGCAGAAAGGAAAAAAATGAGATAGTGGTGCTAAATGCAGTCCAAGAGAACTCCGAAAATTTCTATATTTTTGCCTCTGTTTTTTCCTTAATTTATTTTGATATGACTAATAGCAATATTAATGTCACCAATAGCACTTAACAAAAAACTAACTTTATAGATATAAAAAAGTAGGCAATTTTCGATTATAAAATTAATTATTAGTCGATTTTTTCACTATATGTAAAAAATATACCTTCCCACAGAATTTTTCCATTTTTTTGCTATAAAATCAGCATAATTACCCATTTTGTTAGATATATAAGAAAATTTAATTTAAAATGGTAACGTTTAATTTATCTGATGGGGTTAACAATAATAAAAGAATAAGATTCCATATTTATTTACCTTCATTAAATTCTTAAAATAAGGGAATTTAAAGAAATAAATATTTAATTATTAAATGACAGATTATATACTTTTGTAATTTTTCAAAAGATGTGGAAGCTTAATTTAGGAATAATCTAAATCAATTTAAAAGATAAATAAATAATCGGAGAAAGAAATACTCAGAATTAACCTACATCTGTTAACAGCTAATAGGTCGATCAAAAATAAAGAATTGTAGCAAAAATCAATAGAAAGTTACCTTTTTGGGTGAATGATTAACGTTTTGGACGTTCCATAAGATAAAGAAAATTGTTTCAAAAAATATTAATTTTAAAGCTTTCATTAACTCAATATATTTTTCAGACAACATCTTTGAAATATTTTCAGCTTCGCTAGCAGTAATAAGGTTTTCGATTTCATGTAACAATTTGTAGCCTCCTTCCTTCCAAAAATGATTATCAATCTTTTCCCTGACTGCAATATTTGGTTGGTGAACAATAACATACATTGACAAAGCAGCAACAGAAATCAATCCATTAATCCTGACGCTAAGCTTAGCATTGGACAAACTGGAAAGTAGATTCTCAATTTTTGATACAATTTTGTGACGCGACAATCCAGAAGTGATCAACAATGATCGAAGCCTTAATGCAAAATCTTTCGAAGTAAGGGTATGCCACTCGGTACTATTGAACTCTGAAAAGTTAAATTTCAAAGGCAAATCTTCCTTTTTCACATCTATTATTTCAGAATAGTTTTCATAAATAATCCTTAGGGATTCTTTAAAGGAATTAATTTCTAGCAGTGAATAAAACCGATCTAACAGAGCCATTATTTAAATAAATCAGTCCAATTCTTTATTCTGTTCAATGATAAAAAAAGCGTTTCAAAAATGGCTTTCGCTTGGATGAAGAACAAACAACTCATCAGTATGTCCAGTTTGTAATGACAAACCTCGTTTATAACCGTATACAATCGCAGGCCTAACCTTTTTCGTGGTTTTGAGACGGCGGATTTCTAAACAAGGCAGTGTCGGTGCTGTTTACTGTAGTTACGACAAATTTTCTGTTTGATGAGTCAAGTCAAATATTTAAACATCTACCTAAAGAAGTGTTTGCCAGATAAAAGTTTGTCGATTGTTCTATCCCTTAAATTCATTTTGCTGTTGTTACTTCGTTGATCAGGATGTTTGAAAGTGACTAAGTTAACAAAAAAAATGGGTTGATAATATGTATTCAATTTTTCACTCTTGATACTTCAATTACTGTTAAGAATAGCAAGCGCCTATCCGTATCTCATTGTGATTCTTTAATTGTTGAAGTTTTACCAAAAATATTGATAATTTACACTAGTTTTTAATTTTTTTATATACAAAATTTTCAATGGAAATGACCCTTGGGTAATATATGAATATTTTATAATAAGTAGAGTGATTCGTCCAGGGGTATATGTAAAAAACATGACTTACCTCATTTTTGGCACGATAGACACCATGAATAAAACGTTTCAGAGGAATCTAGATTATCTGGACAATATAAAAATGATAGAAGGGGCATAAAAAACTGCTAGGATGATATCGTGATATCCTATGAAAACATGAAATTGGTAATAATAAAGATTTCAATGGTCTTCCTGATATTGAACAAATAGTTTATTATCATTCTATGGTTTTCCTTAAGCTTTCTTGAAAATATTTCGGTTCAAATTTTTTACCTATATCATTAATGGTAAAATTTTTAGCATATCTGCAACTACTAATATCCAGATTAAAATTTTCATCCCGTGATACGCACTGGAGTAATCCATATCTAACCCAACACATAGTATTTATATATTTTCATTACTTAATATATCATGGTATCGAGGGCCTGGGGGAATCGGTCATGCTTGATGTAGGCCGTTAAAATGAACCGCATCTGGGGTCCAATATTCGAGTCAGAGCAACGGGATGGCGCCCCAACAAGGTTCTCTTGGTATCAGTTTTCTGATCCGTCATCACCAATTCAATAATACCGTGCTTAAAAAACTACTTTTAAAATAGCTACTATGAGTTAAATCCCAATGTAGTTTCTCTGCCCCGTCGGTTTTGAACCGCCCTCTATCATTCAAAGGGCGATACTCTTTTTGGAGATGTGGGTATCACATCTGGATTTATAGATTGTGACAAGTAAACTACACATGGATATTCAATCTATTTGATTATTCTATACATTTTCTGCATTAAACTTTCGAGCTAATTAAAGGAAACTAATTGGCAATTGTGAATAAAAATGATTCATGAAGATCTTCAAGTCTTGTTGAAAAAAACACAATGAAAGACCAAAATACATACTTAATTTAAGATCTGAGTTTTATCATATGAAGTAGGGTACCTGATATCGGGTTGTCAAGGTATTTATATTAAATATGGAAGTTGAAGATTTACGTTATTTGGTTAAAAATAAGGATTTTTATAAGGAATTGTATAAATATTATAAAATTTCTGGTACATAAACGCTTACACAAACTAACACAATAACAATAATAAAGTTTAATGATGAGGTAAGGCAATAATTTATAATGTATTAGAATCTAAAATTTAAAAACTCATTGCTCAAAAATTGGAAAATATAAAGGGCAATATATATCTTAACGTTGACTGTATCTGTCCGTATATCGTGAAACTATATTTATCACGTCCGTCCGTTAGATATATTCCTTGCTGTAGTTCCTTGACTTTGTATTGATAAATACACCTTCTCAAACGAATTTCCACTAATACGTTGGTTCATTAAGTTAAGAGTTAAACCAATCAGTGACCATTTTCATATTTGAACTCACATGTATGAAATAAACAAATTCGACAAAAAATAAGAAAACATAACTCAAATTTGTTACAATTGATTAATCGCTTGATTGTTTTACTGCAGTGTTTTTAAAGTAAAATTTGTATATTCACACATTTAAAAACTAGTAAATCATAGTTGTTCCTTAAATTCTTACCAGGGTCATACCGTTTTATCAAAACATTTGGATAATATAATAATCTTAAAAATAAAATCAAATCCCCATAGCTAACATATATATATGTTTGTAAATTCTACTGTACAAAATTTAGATAAATCACATGAATAAAGAAAATTTAGTGGTAATTTAAATGAATTTCAATAACTATTTCAACAAAAATGTAATCCAACAAAAATATTCCATCTATCGAACTAATATTTTTTGTTTGTGTCGAATCATTGATCATTTAGTAAGGCTTTCGAAAAAAGGTTTAACTTGATCCTTATATATTACTTTGGAGAACTCACCAGTGAATTTCTTTAGGCGACCCGTTGCTCTATATTTTAAACAAAATATTTAAATTCTTACTGATAATAATCCAGTAAAGGAAAAGTAACACTTGAAAAAGTTTCAAATCTTTTATCAATCACTTCTGGCTAAAAGAATGTATCTAAGGAATTAAATTAATAAAAACTCTATCGTCAGGACGAACAATAAGAGGCTCACCTGTTACATCATCTAATCCCTATTAATTTGTCAATGTTGAGAAAAAAAATAATAACAAATAAATGTTTAGTGTAAAACTAGGTATTTAAAAATTAATCAAATGAACATTTTATATCGAAAAAACCTTAGGTAAAAAGTTTCAAATATTTTGACTTAAAAGAATAATAAATTTTAACAACAAAAATTGAGCAAGACTGTTGTTGTGAAATTACAAGTATCTGTATTAGGAACTACCTTTACCTTTACAGATCCCAAGTGTAAGTAATAATCCTTTTAATGTAAGAAAAGTAATAATAATAGTTACAAATCTTTAATACTGTTGAAAATATTTTACCAAAATTTTTACATACTTCTTAATATCGATCATGCAATCGTAAATTGAATTACTAAAACCTATCAACAAGATTACATCTTCTATATTGTATTTTAGCAAGATCTAAAATAATTTCTAGTAGATTAACTCCATAAGTTAAAACAATTCTTTGATTCAATCACCAAATAGTAACTGTTTGAGACTTAATCTTGCATGACAGTAATCCAGTGAAGAATGTACAAGTCGTAAAATCAACACTGTACCTTGTAATAGTAGATGACAATCAATGACAGAATTTTGGAAAAGTAATAAGTAACAAAACAAGTGCAGCGTATTCCTTTTGTCCAGTTTTAAATATTTTTTAAATGCCTATCTTCATGTTTGTAGAGATAACTTCCAAAATGCGGAATACGTACCAATTATGGCAGGTAATAATAAATTTATTATTTGGGAATTTCGATTTATAGGAAGTTTTTAGTTAAGTATATTCAGGGCATAGGGGGGGGTCTTTCAAATCTTTCTAACAAACTATTTCTGTATTTTGAGATAACATTTAAGAAAAAGAAATGAAAAAACCTGGAAACATAAATCTAACATTAAAAAAACATCAATAATACATATTTACCTTCATTATTCGATTCACAACATTTTTATTGACATTTTGAAGCGGAAAAGGCATAGATATTTATTAAAGTATAGATTTGATTAATATTTCAAATTACTTATTAAAGAAAAAAAAAGAAAATAAATCAGTTCTAAATTTATGAAGTTAATATATAATATATCAGTGTTTTAAACAAAAAAATAATTATTTCACTGTTTGTGTAGTTTCCAATGTAATAAAAAAGTTATCATTTTTATAGCTGAAAAGTAAAATAAAAATTTTGTTAACATAAATTTATTGTTATAGACCTGAAAATGTTATCACGTTACCGATTTTTGAAAATTTTCGATATTTTGAAAAATAAAATATCTAGTAAATTCATATGGATTTTGAATTATTTTCTACCCGATTGGATTGATGAAAATAGCTTTAAAAATCTGGTTTATAATCAAAGGAAAATTTGTGAACCATATTAATACCCTTATCCTTTTTTTTTCTTAGCTATGGAGGAAAAAACCTTTACCTGCTCCTTATGACTTTGGAAGCGGTTCACTAAGATGGGACTTACCTCCAGCCAGCTTTCGCGTCAGGGTAGGCGCCAGCTAGGGCTTCCCAGGGCTCCTGGCAAGCAGTATAGGAATTTCACCCACTAAAACAACCCCCATTGCCTACCCTTGTACTAGGCCTACGCTACCCGATTAGGCCTTCATCCTCAATACTCTTATCCATTCATTTTTCATGTGTAAAAGAAATTTACTTACTTTCACTCAGATATTATGATGAATTTTTCTAATAAAATAATTTAATACCATCAACAAATATACCAAGAAACCTAACAATAGTCATAATTACTAAAAAGTAAGAATTAATAGAATGCTGATACTTCCCTTGGTAATCAAGCCGATGATACACCTATATTAAAAGAAATGGTGAAAATATAGAGGCGATATTATAAAAAATATAATAATAAAAGCGATAAACATTGCTCTATAAACTTTTGCGTAAATAAAGAAGAGAAGCTATCTAAAATGTATCAAATTTACCGTTAAAGATATAATAAAATAGCGTTCTAAAAATTTCATCGCGCTGAAATCAATATAATATTTTCATAGCACATCTTTAGGTAAATGCTTAATTTCTGTGAAATGTTTCGCCAAAAACTCAAAAATCATGGTAATCAATCATTTCATGTTTAATCAGTTTAAAAAATCAAATTCTTTTTAAATAATTTCCTTTAAGATCATTAAAATCGCTGGTTAGTTTGGACTGTTGGGCTAGAATCGTATCGCAGAATTTTATTATCAGGATTAACTGTCCAGTATATGATTTTTTATACAAGAAAAAATTTAAATTTCATCAATATAAAAAACATGCTAAAGGCTAATATCCATCACAGGAACTGCTGTAGAACATTACTAATTCAAGGTAGTCAATCGTAGAAACTCTCTTGATTGGTATCTCTACATATTAATACAACGACCGAGAGTAAGACTATTTATTGCTGATGAACGCGTACAAAACAACACGTTTAGAAAAATAAAAATACAATGATTACAAAAGTACGTACTAGAATAAATAATGATTAGACTTAGCAGACTGTAAATCCTGGATTACTCAACACTTATATTATAACGGATATAAAATGTAAAACAGGAACAGGTTCGAGTTTTAATTATTTAACATTGGAAATATCAAATGTTTTAATGAAAAGGAAAAATCAAAACGTGTTCTAACTGCGGCCATGTTTATGCTAAGGGAGTGAGCAGGTTAAGATACGAGCTATGTTGTTAATCGATTAATGGAATTCAAAGGAGAAAGTATCGAAAAGAATCATGGAAACTCACCTAATTTTAGTAAATGAATATACATTTGGTAATAAAAATACAATATGCAAATGATCTTTATACATCCTTGATGATACCAAAAAAACCAAATTGCGGAAACTCTGGTACTTATTAGAGAAAAAATTGTCAAGGAAATTTTAGAATTCATTTTTTTCATCCGTAGAATTAACAAAGATATCTTATATATGTATAAATAAGAGTATTTTTTTGAAAAGTCAACATATGATGTATCTTAGGAATAGAATAACAACATTTATTCATGTCAGTAAAATCAGTAGCATGACCACCGTTTTTAGATATGAAATAGATTCTAAGCTATTTGCATATCCCTACAAAGTTTTTACCTTATAAGAAGGTATTAAAAACATAATTAAAAAAGATTATGGATTGGTATTATTATTGCTCCTTATCGAGTTAAAATATTGAGAAAAAACAGAACTTAATATTTAAATTATAAATTTACATAAAATTACAAAAAGTATTAAACTGTGTAATAATAATAAGTTAAGCAAATTTTTTAATCTTAATCGGATAAATTATCACAGACCATTAATGTATAAGTATTCTATCTTGTTTCGAATATAGAAATAAAAAAATGTGAGTTTTTAATGAAAAAATCGGTTAATTATTGTAGGACAACTTTTTTGAATAAAACTAAAAATTTAAATTTAGTGTTATATTAAGGACCTTGAAACTTCTCTTATTACGATTCAAGCATATCTGATTATTAAATCCAATTTTTATTTTTATATAGATGAAATTTATCATACTTTTTTATAACAAAAAGATCAATTTAATAAAAGCCACAAATGAAATCATAATCTTCGTTTTACAATAACATAAAAATTATGTATTTTATCACATAAAGATATAGAACAAATAACAAGGCTCATAGCGAATAATCACCTTTTTTAATAAAAGCCCTTTAATGTGACTTGAATATATGAAAGAGTTTAATTTAATTTTTTCGTTAAAGATATTCCAATTTTGCTAAACATAAAAAGTATATATAGAGAGAAATAAATATTCCATTTAATATTTCAACAAAAATTTCAAATGATGGTTTTTGTATTATTTCTTACACGGAGTTGTAATGATAAGTTATCACAAGACAAGAGTTAATAAATTTCAATAAAATTATCAAATCTACCATTGTTAATTATGTAATACCATGTATAAAAGTTTTTAGCATAAAGACGAGTTTAACAACTTTTTACTCTCTATGAATAGTTGGGGCCGCTCTCTAGCCATTACATATAACAATAGTTCATAGATTCAAGTACATTTAATTATAATATTTAAAAAATATATCTCTGTAGTGTTATTAATTCATTCGCTAACAAGAATGTAATCTTTCTACCTTATTTTCTTAAGATTTGTCTTTTTAATCTTTTCTTTTTCAAGTCAGCCTCATTGTCACCCTTCGAACTACGGGCTTTGAATTAAGATTATAGTGTTTTTCACTTGAGTCAATCAAAATTAGGATTTCAGATCCAAAAGCTAATATAATTTTAAATATAACTACATTATATTTCAAAATTTCTTAAACATTATTATATAAATTTTTGTTTAATTTTATATTTACTTTTATTTATTATTCTTATTTTATTCAATATGGATGAATAACTAAAACTTTCATTTTCAACCATATCCTTTGCCACCTTTCGATCCATACATTTCTGATAACATCGTAAGGTTTAGTGTAAACAATGCATTAAATTTTTTGAAAATATATGTTTTTTAGAAGCTATCATTGCATAATTATAAAAATCCGATGTTTCAGTCAGGATTATATTTCGAAAGAATATTTTTCATCAATAAAAAATTAAACAAATAATAAAAAGAAAAATATATAAAAATTTAAACAAAATATTTTTTTATATTCATAGTTAAATTAACGTATAAATAATTTTTCATAATTTGATATGTTTGTAAAAATTATATATGTAAGGAATCATATTTATCTAAATTTCTTATAAATTTTAACGCATTAATTATTTAAATATGGTTTCGTCTAGTTATAAAATAATTATTATTTTGGGTACACGTTTTTGTATTCTCAAATACAAATGGTTTTGGGAGAATAATTCATGTTCTCTTATCTAAAATATTGTTATTCTACTTACTATCACTACAATATTAAAACTACACCCTTATACTATATATACCTACTCATTATGGTACGGGTAAAAATAGAAAGTTGATCAATTAAGCACATTCCGTAGAAAAGACCGATTACTATTCAAGGTAGTCTAATTATAATATGACTAATCCATTTAGTCAATCTAAACAATAGAAGAAATTAAAGAATTTATATTAATCAAAGTATCTGTTTATATGGCTTCACATTTATCTTTGAGTTTATGCACAGTAAACTCCAATCAATTCGCCATTTTGAAGAATTCTTGACACTAGCTTTATATTTGTTAATTTCCTTAAGTATTTATTATTATTGGTAAAGGCTCTAATACAAAAATAAATTAAAGTAGTAATAAGGCGCTGAAGATTAACAACGAGAAAAACAATCGAAATTTAGATTAAAACCGATTTTGGAAGCATTGAAAAACAGTTTTGGCTTCGCAAAAGTAAATAAAACAGTTCATAATATGGAAAAAGGCATTTAAATTTGCTAAGCTTGTTTTGTGCCTTTCTATCTATTTTAAAAACATGAGAAAAATATCGATGAAATTAAACGGATTAATATTTCTGATGAATTTCACTCAAGATATGTTTAATTATCCGAAAATAAGTAGGGAAAATGATCAAACTCTCGAAGTTGAATCCATGATTTCAACATTTTATTAAAAAATAGTGATTAAATTAAAATAAATTTGGAGAATTTTCACCTTGAATAAAAAAAGGGATTTCACTGAAGGTATTAATGTCATTGAACGAAGGTTCCCACAGCCGAATATAGGTGGCTTCAAATAGAGTAAATAAAATAGCATAGTGATAGATCATGGAAACTGAATCTGTATCAATATATTTTAATATAGCAAAAATAATTTCATGTGTTTTTAATTTCTTATTCCGCCGAACATTAGAAAATTTACACTAGTTTATAAAATTTTATAATGGATGCTGTAATTTATTAAAGCTTACAGGATTTTTTGGTGGGCTAAACTCCAGGTTATACACACGTCCACTTGCCTGGTGGATCAGTCGAGACTAAGAAACTGGTGAACAAAAACAAATAAATACGGAGAGTCGTTTTTTAATTACATCAACAGGGACATCGATGTATAAAGCATGGTCTATCTTGAACAGTTTGTCAAGCATTTTTGCTTGTGTGAGGTTTCTGGGAAACCCTGGAATGTAAAGAAATGGATACACATGTAAAACCATCAAGTATCCACCCTTTCTTTTGAGATTCTAAAACATCAACGTCCTCTTTTATATAGGACAAAACTTCAGAGTCTTCAATCAGTTCCCCCTTTTCAATCCTCTTGGATAAGTGGCTGTATTTTGGGTCAGAACTAGTGGCTCTACTACGCAGAATATCGCCCGAAGATAGCGGCTGGAGTCCAAAATCACGATTTATATAACCGCAGATGGTTCCCTTACCGCAACCAGGAAACCCAATTGAAACAGCCCTTGCCACAAAAAACATAATAAAAACAGTCGTTCCGTATCGATTAACTTAATCTCAGATCGTGATAACTATTGTTATGTACAATCTTTCATTTCTGTAGTAAAATTTACCATTTAATTTAGATTATTACTACTTATTGATGGAGATTTACTTCGATGAATTTTATTTGCCGAGTTTGTGGGTTATAGAATCTCAATTAGTATTGAAAATGGGCTTTAAATATGATCTTAGGGTAGATTATACCAGCGCTTTTTCTTCAACTATAAATCAACCTTACTAGTTTTAAAAGAATCAATGGACTATTTAATGAAATATAAATTTTGCAATAAAGGATTGGTTACTGGTTATAGGATTTAGTAGTTTCCCGCTAATGAAAACGTATGTTTTTTTTCAAGTTGTGATTTAATGCAACTTAAATAAGTACATGATCAGGATTTTGGTACTATCTAAACCGAAATCAACTACATTATAAGGCTTTTCAATGTGACTGGCTTATATTCATATTAATTTTAACCTTTCGTGTTTTTTTGCGGAATTTGAAAAAATTCCCATGTGTAAGTTAAATATATTTTACTTTCATGATAGAATGTTAAAATAATTGATTATTACGGGAGAAAGTTCATAAATTGCATAGTTTTTTCATTTGATATAATTTTAAATATGAATGAAAAAATTGTTCAAAATTTTTTATCCTATTCAATGTACCTAGTTTAAGGCCCCTAAGAATCTAAATGTCCTTTAAAAAAACAAGTTCAGATACAATTTTTGTAAAAAGTCATTTAGTTTGAAATTTTCCATATATTTTTTTTTAAAAAGAAATTCTATATGCAGATAATTTTATAATATTTTGATGGTTCTGCAGTCGATATCAGACACCTCATTCTGACTGTGATATGATATCATAGTGGGTGAATGCAAATTGGTAATATGGAGTAACTTTCGTAGTTGCTGCATATAAAATTTCTTATCTCTGCAGTGGACTTAACCAATATCACTTTAACAAGAATTTGTACACAAAAATAAAACTGCAACGATGAATATACAAACAACCCTGCTCAAAGATAATGATTATATTTGAAACACATTGTATAATGTTTTGATGATGTGAGGGACACCCAAAAAATATTTAATAATTCCAAAATAAACCTCCGTCCCAGAAATACGCCCCAAATGCAAAGGACCCTAGAACGCCTTCGTCATTTTTTACGCTTTGACGGAGACACCGGGAAATGAATGAAAGAACCTGCGAGAAATCGCAAATATTCAATAAATTGGTGACGTCATTATTTTTCTAAAGTTTTTTATTACGTAAAAAACCGCATGCGTAGCTGGTGTATAACTTTTTTCTTGGTTTTTAAATCTGTTACAATGGATAAAACACATTTAAATGTGGGTATTACACATCCATTTGAATTTGTATGGAAAATTTATGATATTTGCAATTTATGCATGTTGAACGAATTAAACATTCTTTTGGACCCCTTCGCGGAATGTCTGTTGGGATCTTACATCGATGACGTTGCCTGCTAACTTTGCAGACTAATTTGATTACTCATATACTGATTACAAACTTTTAAACTCTTAATACTACAGAAAATTCCGAACAATCCTACATTAAGCTAAAGTATAGATATTTTTTGTAAGTTACCGATAATATTAGGTAGTTAGTAGACGGTTCTTCGTGAAGATCAATTCGTTAACATAGTTTTTATTTTCAATAAAGTTAAAATTGAAAATTATTACATAATTGGCCATGAGGATTTCGTAATAATTGTGATGTTGGTTCGTTTTTCATGTATAAAAATTTTAGTTCTGATAATCAACACAAGAAATTTTTAAGCATTCACTGTACTCATCAAATTCAAAATATTTGTGTTTACGTTAGGAAACAAGTAGTAATAACAATTATTTACCGTTGAAAGTTCCAAAAAAGATTTTTTTACGTTTTTATCCTCCTGTTATTACAAATTTACTGACACTAAATGCAAGATGTACACTAACACTAAGTAGCACTATTTGTTATGAAATTTTATAGTCGTTAACGAAAAATTGAATGTACCATTGCAGACTAGTTCAATTAAACCAGAGGTAAATAGAAAAATATGATAAATATAGGTTTAAGTAATTGCCCTTTTTTATTTAGTCCATTACGGGCCTAATTTGGTAGGTTTATTCGATATCACATTTTCAATACCAACAATCCAAACCGTTCTATTTAAAAATAATAAAAAAATAACTTATTCTATATAAAAAATTTCACGAGTGTTGCACTTAAATATGAAGAGTTAAGTAATTGTTTATAATACGAATGAATTTATTATTAACTAATCTCCGCGTGACAACCATCACTTATTTTGTTGAATATAATCGATTTTATAAAAAAAACCAGAACATCTGTAAGACGTGACGTGGATTTTATTACTGTTTCTAATATACCAATTATTTATCCTTAAGACGGAATCTAAAAACCAAATAGACTTCTTGCGCTGAAAAGTTATTGATTAGAATTAAAGGTCATGATATTAGTGTGCATTATTCAGAGAAGTATTTAATGACTTTGTAGAGAAATAGAAGTTTATTTAAAAAAATTTGAAACGGTTAATAATTTATTACTCACAATGCTAGCTCCTCATATTTTTAATGTCCAAGGTCTTATATTATCCTTTTTTCCAGAAAGTTTATAAAAAATACTAAAGAAAAACTTGTATCACCTTTTCAAATGAAAGATATTGGTATCATTAAAAGCTTTTTTAAGGTTTCTTTTAAACAAACAAGTAAAAAATGAATGCACTATTATTGATAAGAAATTTTAATTTGTAATATACTTGAAAAATACAATGTGGTTGATTACAAACCTGTAAAAACCCCTTGTGTGAAGAGATTTATTAACGAAATTTTAAAAGATAGTAAAGTTTATTCAAGCTTTCCGTACGGAATTTTGATCAGAAATTTACTCTATATTTTCGGGGTTATACACCCTGACATTGCATTTCATGTTTCGAAACTCCCACAATTTCTCAAAAAGCCTGCAAAAATTCATATTATAGCAGTTAAAAGAATATTATGATATCTAAAATTTACAGCAAAGTATAAATTAATTTACTTTCAACATGATAAATACAAAATTATTGGATTTGCTTATGCAGATTAGGAAAATGAACCCTCTGATCGAAAATCATATAGTGGATTTAAATTCTTCTTTGTTACAACTAGCTCTCCAATGGAGTGTAAATCCAATAAACAAAACAAGGTGTCGCTTACTTCAAGTGAAGCAAAGAAGGAGATTATATAGTACAGCTATGTAATGTAATCGGAATCGATATTAAGTTGGCGATTGATTTAAATTGCGATAATGCTAATGCACTCCATGTATCAAATGGATGACAAAGTGCAAGACTAAAGCATATCGATTTAGGATTAAAATGCTTTTGGAATAAAAAAATGTTTTACGTTAATAAAACTTTGAACGATTATGACTACTTAACTAAAGCACTCAGTAGAGATAACGTTTTAAGGATAATAAAAAGAGTGTTTCCCCTTTTATTAAGAAAGGTTCCTGAGGATTTAAAGATTAAATATATTTAACTATAATTTTTAGTGTATGCGTATATAGATACATAATA
>LDMZ01070910.1:0-18755 GCA_001455285.1 Sphaeromyxa zaharoni
TTTTTTTAAAACAAAGGTACATGATTATTTTAATATTTTAGTCTATAAAAAAAGACGATTGTTTTCAAACCGTCAATAACTACATACTTAAACGACTAAATTTTTTTTAATACTCACATGACGAAATCAAGGTTATGCAAATTTAATTACCTCGAATCAACCCAAGTTGTTAATGTATGTAAACAGACACAAAACATAAACAATTTTAGGATATACTGCTGACTGCGCAGGTTTAATAAAGTAAAATGATAAATTGAACGAATTAGATAAACTCGTAGATTTCCGTAAATACAATTTTTTATAAGTTCCTATGGAATTTGTTTCAATTTATATCAAAGTGATATGATCTAAGACAAAGCAGAACCAAAATTGTTAATAGATTATTAAAATGAATATGTATATATTTTATTTTACGTAAATAATTTTGAGTCATGATAATTTGTGTGATATTGTATATACTTACTCAGTAAAAATAATTAATTTACAAGATTAAAGCCTTTTTATTGAAATGAGATCATATTCAAGCAACAAAATCACGTTCTCTACAATCCTGCGAAAACTAATGCACTTAAAAATTCAAAAACTATCAGATCACTCTTAATCTTTGATCCAATTTATTTTGGTTAAAATACTAAATTTTTAGGCACAATATATTCCCACTATAATAATTGCGATTGTACCTTTTCCCGATTTTCATTAAAAAAATCAAAAGGTATCATGATCAGAAATAAAATATCATTTTTTTATCATTTTTCCCTAAGTAAAATGTTTAATATCACACAAAACTTGATAGTTTCTTTCTGAATCAAGAAATGTTTAACGCTTATAATTATTATTTACGCTATTATGTAATATCAATATTATTTTTCAAGTATTCATATCAACATAGTTGGTAAAAATTTAACTTCCTAACTCAAAAGTTATTTACATTATCGTGACACAGTTAGAAAGTCCCAATATTTACCTTTTAGCCGGTGGTAACCGTGTATTAGCGGATCACATCGGAACACGTTTTAAAACCTAATTGAGCGGTCGTCGAGGACAACGGATTAATTTATAGTCTATTATATTCAATATAATTCTATGTCAGATTTCGGTGTAATGGAATTCCCTGCTCATTGGGTGTTCGGCGATCGATCAAATCGCCGACCCCGATCCATATATGTACGCAGTTTGCAGTCTGGGACTGGTGATTTCCAGCGCTACAACATGAATATTTAATTTAAGTAATAATTATTTACGATATTTATTATGTAAAAATGAATTAAATATTAGCTTATGTTTTTTACTTGATCCGAAAAATTTCTATCCTTCATTCACCCAGACCAGTGTTACTTATCTTTGAATAGAATTTTATGGAACGATTAGCAAAAAATTTTTTTTACATTTGATCAAAATCGAACTAAAAATAATATATTAAATTGAATAATAAATATAATCATTCTATTCCAACGTAATAAACCCGTAAAAAATGGCTTCTCAAGATATCCTATGATAATATTTAGCTTTATAAGATCTACGATTAAGTAATATAAGTAATAGTTATTTACATAAAAATATTACCATTTTTACAACCCCTAAGTAGAATCAGTTTCACACTTTATCTTTTCTTAAATTATTACAACATGAACTATATGTCAACAGAAAATATATTTTAGGAAAAGTACAATAGTGTCAGAGAAAAAAGTGTATATTATTCATTTGATATTTATCGAATTTCAAACCGGGAAGAAAATCTATCAAGTAATCTATATTCGATACAGACACAAAAAATGATTTATAATTATGATCATTATCAAATTTCACTAAAACCTATATTTAATGTCAAATTTGTATAATTTATACCTAACCTATTATTAATTGAAATAATCCAACAATTTATTTATAGTCAAGGTATAAATCAATGATGCTAAAATAACGTCAATGCATGAAATAATTTTAATGAAGAAAAACTTTGGGTCAATGCTACAATCGAGAGATTTCAATTTACAAGTTGACAAAAGTGACCAGATCATTCACATTTATTTTAAATACTCCTTTTACTTTTGGAGTCTACGACTATTTTTGATTTATCATTTTGATATATAAAAATGATAGAACTTGGATTATTTAATTAAGTATTGTATTCAGAAGAGTATGATAAATAAATTTTTGTTGAACTTAGATTGCAACTTACTTAATAGATCTATTTAAATCGACAAAATATTATTTTGAAATTTAACATTTTATGACAATTAAATTGGAACTTGTTATTAAATATAAGTGATTTATTACTGTGTGTAAAATACTTTGATTTTTGCTCAGTTGAAAAACTAAATTATCACATCCATGATTAGATATCAGTATTAATTACTTTTTGAAAGATTTTTTCTGTTATTGAATTATTGTAAAATATAGATAAATTTATTCTTATATTAGGTCCCCTTTGTATGTATAAAATCAATTTTATACTGAGATGTGAATATTTTCACTCATAAATTCGTCTATACATTTCTTTAAGGGAGTGATTGCAAAAATATCTGCTCCGATAATTCGATCGCTAAAAAATATGTTAATTCCACTATTCCCGTTTTCATAAATTATTTCAATATTTTTTAATTAATTACGACGTTTTTTCCTTGTTAGAAGGAAATTCAAGCAAATGCTACAAAATATTTTATACCTTATACAGGTAAGGTATCTTTTCATATTAAAATATTTAAAATTGAGAAATTTTGAACATATAAAATTTTCTCGTACTATTGCGCTTAAAAATAAAGATTATTTGAATTTATTCTTAATTACAATTAAAAATTTGATAAAATCTTTTTTAAACGTTACAAAAAAATTTCATTGTATCTATAGATAGGGAAATTAGAATAAATGGTAAATTATGAATCGATGGTTATAACCAGTAATGAACTTTAGCGATATTTTGTGTCAGAGACCTAAGTTGCCTCGAAGGACATCAATCCTCAGGTTCATTAGTAAACACTGGTAGGGATATGACAATATTGGTTATTTCAGGAACATTCCAATATTACTAATCAAAACTTTCTGATGGCTGGTTGACTCAGTGCTTCTTAAATACCGGTCCAAAAACTAAATAAAAAAATATGAACTAAAAAACTTCTTAAAATAAATTGTTAATTATTCAAATATACATGGAGAAACAACTCATTGTTTCATTCTATACGACTTGACACAACAAGACCCTTCATAAACAATTAAAATTTCCTTTTATATGTCATTGACTTTTTTTCAAAGGACAATTTAAATTTGATTGTAAAAATTTGGGGCCGATACTTTTTCTGAATCGTTTTAAAATCCATGGTTGATTAAACAAACCATGTGATTATTATAACTGTAGTACACTTCCTCATGACCACAATGCAGCCAATGTTATTACTGAATATATTGGTAATCATCAACAATAACATTCATATAAAATGAATGTAATTTACTGCTTAATTACTATCCTTTATAAATATGGAATCTAAAGAAAAAGCTTAAGGATATAAGGATTTAGAAGCCACAGGGGTTTATTTTCTTTATAAGCAATTCCGGCTAAGTCCGTTCATGTTTAGTGGCTAGGTAATGTTCGAAGGACTTTTTAGAAAGTACAGCAACAATCAACAAAAACTACCGTAAATAACTTTTTCAAATATTTTTAATTATGTAATTAGTTATTCTATAACTAATTTTTGTATCGCTGAACGTAAGATTTGGTGGCATTTGACACGTATACATTGTGGCGATTCAAAAATTTTCATTCAGAAACTTTAGATATACAAAAATATCATTTAATGAGATCCATATTTAGCAAAATAATAATCCATGTACATAGGAATATAATATGTATACCTGATAGGTCAGTTCTAGTAGAAAATTCATAAAGAGCACCATTTCCATTGCATATAATAATCTAAAATTAATAAATTACAAAGGATCACAGAAACCAAGTGACGCGCTTTTTCGGAGATGCGATTTCTACGTCTATCCATAAGCATTGTATCAATATAATTGCCATCGACAGTCCTTACTTTAGCTCTTTGTCCACCCTGACAAGTAAAATGTTTTTTATATTACTAAATAACTTGCATAATAAGTTGTTCACGGAGTTGATCAGCAATGTAAGCTAAAAAATTTATTTATTTAATTAATTTTCGAAAACAGGAAATGACTTTAAACACAGCTGTTGACCCCGGGTATATCAAAGCCGATGATACAAAAGCTACGGGTGATCTGTTCAAATACCAAATTTTTATAAAAAAAAATTTTCTACGTAATTATCTTTGGAAAAACAGGAATTTTAGCAACAGACCCATTTTCTACTGGGATATAAGAATTGCTTATGAAAGAGGTCGGCCATTCCCTAAAGCTACCATAATATTCGTTTAATTCTTTTGAGCTTTCCTTTGATTTATGTAAGTTTAAAAATTTAAAGAATAAAACATAAGAAAAGGTATTCCCGTTTTTAAGAAGCACATTTGTAAGCCTCCTATAATCAGTATTAAACACACGAAGAATTCCTTTATATATTGAGGTAAGCTTGGATTAATTTACCTCTAGAGAATAAGCACACCATAACTAGCGAACATGTACATCCAGCAAACCAGAAATCAAATTTAAGATGTTCTAATCCAATCTTTTTATCTATTAAATTGTATAAAACTAACACATAAAAGGACATACTCTTCAAAACAAGGTAGGATAGACGTATGGGGTATCCGTATACCATCAAATAAAATGAGACGCCCCTTGACTATAATTTTTCATAAAACTGAAGTATAAACAGCGTACTATACTTAACGTACGACTCAATAGGTTTGCAAGTTTCAATGTAGTGACTGCTTTGCCCTTATTTGTGTTAGATAAATGTTAATGTCAAGTAACTCTGTACATATATAGATCAGGACCACTAAAATACATCCAAAGCCTCCATAAAAGTGAAACCGAGGAAGATTCCGACATTTCTCCTTTAAATAAAATATGTTAAAGGAGTTAAGGACGCAAGTGCGATAAGATGTGCAAGTTAAAGTTTTATCTATTCTTGACAAATTGCTATCATCATTCAGATGGATAAACAAACTGCAATATGTTCTATCTTCGAGTAATCCAAGTTATCTGGTTTTCGAAATTTCGATAATAATCTTGATTTACAGAGGTACGGTTAACAAAAAGTAGATTTTTTAAACAATTATGGATAGACGTACTTGATGACCTTTTTATAAATTTTTAGGATCCGGAATCTAATATTTCGTTTTCCGATTATATTTTCTGCTCGACTGAATGGTTGTTTTTACTTTCGACACTAATTTCACCAGTATCTCTTTATACATTGGTCTCTATAAAAAGGAATGAACAGCAATTAGGTGAAATAATCGAAGGTCAATTCCAAAAATCGATCACAGATCATAAATACGAAATATGTACGTATATTCTATCTCTATAGCGTAGAACTGTTTTTGACCCTCGGACACTAACCTACCATTTAAAATTTTAGTTCATGTTCATGAAAATAAAAATAACCCTATTTATCACCAATTTCAAGGGGTGTGGATATTGCACAATGATTTTCCATCATTTAATGCAAGAACCGGCAATCTTTTATGTCGGAGTGATTTATCTTTTTTAATCTGGCTTTCAACCATTAATCAATCAGCAGATTATTGAAGCTCAATGTGCTCCCAAAACTTAGTTGTCCCATTATTATCGCTGTTAATAGAAACCAAAACCATCGGGATATGTTAATAAACCCAAAGAATTTACGTCCATTTCTACCAAACTACATTCTATTTATATATTTATCTATACAAATAGGTTATAAAAAAACCTTATAAACGCTTATTTTATCATTAAAATATTGAAGAATAGTAGTTTGAAAAATGTTGAGAACCACACAAACTCCATTAAAATCGGGTTTGTATGATCCGAAAGCAGCCACAAAACTCATAAACCGCAGATTAGCAAAAAAAACCGTCCCGTGAACCGGGCTTCGCCGTGTGTTGAGTCTTGTCCATCTATACTATAAGGGGTCGCTGTTCATAGAATTCTTTTATGTACATGGATATACTGTGATTTACCGTCTCAAAGGTACCAAAAGACTGTCCTCAGTTTCAACCTAGCACACACTAGAGCCCAAGCCTCCCTACGTGTGCGCTAGCCACTAGACCAACGCGGGACCTCAGAGCATAATTCACAACTGAATGGTAGAAAATAGCTTTTATTTTTTTTCATGTAATTATAATTCAGTTTAATAAATTTGACATGACAGAGATTAATTAATATTGCTATTAATTCTACTAGTGTATCAAGTCAATACTAGATGCCCATCTCATCTAAAGATAATTCAGATTTAATGCGAGTTGGCTGTAATTTCTCCATTAATTGCTATGAACATAAAAAAAATTACTTATTTTAACATTTTTCAAAAATAAATAATCAGATAAGTGCTTATTTAACAGTGAATAAATGTTTTAAAATTAATTTAATCATTTAGCGTATTTGAATATATTACATGATATATATCGATAATTATTATTCTCGTGCAATTTCAAAGAAATTAAAATTATAAACAAAAAACTTTGTTGAAAACACGTGTTTAATTATCTAAGTCAGAGAAACATAATTTTTTATTTAAGCAAGCTAAAATGGATGATGAACTTATACAGGTAAATGTTAGTATGGCATTAATTAAATGAATAGAATGATAAAGTCAGGGAAATGATCAAATCCTTTGATATTAGTGATTCACAATTAATAAAGTTTGCAAATGTGATTGCATTTCATACTATAAGAAGAAGAGAGGAAACTGAGAAGCAAAGTCCTCGAGAAAGAAAACTAATTCCAAGACAATTCTTTACGATAAGAAATCATCCATTTTATGGCAATTTTCATTCAGTGTTTTTATCTGGAAATTCACTAGTAATGACAGAAATATGCATGACGCCGGATGGTAGAATTGGTTTTAATCCAATATCGATAGAAATCTATTCTCATAAGTATTGCTGTATAGATAATGTGACTCGGCTTGTTGCCAGAAAGATAGATGCTTTCCTTTATTTTCTTGACATATCCGAATATGTGATTACCTTTTTTGGATTCACGAGCTACTTTCCCCTAAGAAAATGGTTTTACGATAGAGGAATTCTTACGGGAAGAGTATGGGAGTTGGAACGGGATAACCCTGAGGGAGAAGATCTTCAAGAGCTTCTTCAAAAGGAGTGTAGAGAACGAGGCGTTATGATTAATAACTTCGTATTCATAGAAGATCCATTAGGTGCTTTAATATTTGGTCATTACATAAATCCAAATATCTGTTTAAGTCTTTCCTATACATATTCTGTGAACTCTTTCGTTTTATATAACTATCATACAAAGGATAAGCTAAATGTTGAGGATAAACTTGGCTATATGGCTGTAAATGTTAAATTATTTTCTTCTGGAGACAACGGAGAATTAGACTTTATTTTAAATCGTTACGATAGAATTCTGGAACGTTCAAGCATCTTCCCAAAAAGTAGAGTATTTGACAAGTTGGTCGCATATATATACTTAACCGAACTATTGAGGATATGTTTGATCGAACTTGCAGAGGAAGGATTATTCTGTAGAGAAATTTTACTTACTTCTTTGATTCAACCATATGGTGTATTCGACTTAAATATTCCATTTTTTACCATAGACGGAGAAGATTTTCGGAAAATAATTAGAAGCGATTTTGATATAGAATTGAACGATCAAGAGGTAAAGGTTGCATTGGCCTTAAGGGATGCCATAGCTGAACGTGCGAAAAAATTACTAAGTGCATCAATAGTTGGAATTGGTAGAACAATGCCTCATACGAAGCTTTCTGTATATTGGTACAATATAATGTTTCAAAAGTTATGTTTTAACTCTTCTGAAATGGAAAACATAATTCGAAGGATTGATCCGGAGCGATTAACTGAAATAATTGAGGCTGAAGAATACGCTCCAAACGTGGGAGCAGCGATGGCTACATCCTGTGTCTTTCGAAAGTCATTAAATAAAATGCCAAATGGTCATTAAAACTTGAACAAACTATTCTTAGTTAATGTGATTAGAGGGTCTAATTTTGTATTAACATTTCGATTACTTCTGTTTTATCAAAAATTTGAAAATCCTTCAGGATCTAGAAGAAATAAAAATACGGAAATAGATTAAAAATCTTAAAAGGTGGCAATTTATCACAAAACCTATAATTAAAGTGTAAAACCAAACAATAGTTGACAAATTTAAAAATGCTTATTACCATCGATAAAATATTAGAAATCCTGACAAAGGTAATTATGGCTTAATTAGGCCTATTTTATTGTTTCGCTGCAAAAGGAAAACCTTTTCATAAAGATGCTAAACTTAATTAGGCGGTAGGTCAATAATTTTTTTATTAAACTTAATTTTTCATCTGCATATTCCATAATCGTAAAAAACTGCATGATAACATTATTACTTAAGAAATGATATCTTTTTTACTTTTGTTACGCCAAAAGTAGAATAAAATAATTAAATAATCTTGGACAAAGGTTCTACTGATTCAGTGTGGATCGTTCATATTTTGACAAAGTAATATTCTGACATTGTATGTTTGGCTCAGGCTAAATCTTAACCATTATACACCTTGAATGGTGTTTTGAATTGAATTTAAAACCAAGTAATATATTTTCAAAAACAAAGAGCTACTAGTATAAACTGATTTTTTAGGTGAGTTCTTATCATTGCATATATTTACGTCAAAGATAAAGTTATAGCTGTTACTGATTTCTGTATGTTTCAAATGCAATTTGGAAAGATATATTAAATCACTCTAAAGCCAATCTTTTAATCCTTAGTTGCGAGGGTAAAAGTTCATGAAGATTTCTGACATATGCACAAAATATTTTAACAAGGTGCAAAATATCCCATATTTTCTCTCCCTTCAAATATGACATCAACTTATGATTCTTAAAATCGATTTCCAACAAGCGTGGAGAACTATACCACTAAAACCTACATAAGAATATATCTGTGGTGCCAACGCCAACATAATACCAAAGGCGGGCGGCAGCGGAAAGTTCAGGGCACAAACGTGAATAGTAGTAATTACTTATTTTAATAAGTTATAAATATATATATATTATGTCTTTTAAAACCCGATATCCGAAAGCTAAGTCGGTGTTTTCTAACTACGTGAAAACTGGTCAGCCACCGACGGGATTCCACAATATCCTTATAAAATAAGAGCAAAATCCATTTAGACGTTTTTCTAAAAAAAATGCTAAGGTTTGTCTATGTGCACAAACCGTCGACCCGCCCTAAAACATTACTGTCTTGTTAAAATTAACATTTTTGAAGTTATGGCCAAAAATTTTGTATAATTAAATTATCTTATTCCAATTTTGGCAATAAAACAAAGGTATTAAAAGTGAGGCTCTTAAGATAATACATCATATGAAAAATCAGGTAAATAGCTATTAATAAATTTCAAAATATTATACATCAAATTTTTATATTTTTATACTAAAGTAAAGAACCTGTAAAATTCTAAACTAGCAACTACAGGCTAATATAATTCTCACGGATGGATAGCTCTAAACAAATATATATTCATTTGGAACAAGAAATAAAGGATAAAACAGGGGTTAAAAGTATAAAAATTTATGCTCGTATATTTAACTGTCCCATCTATCAATTCAATAGTCGGGCGAGAGGCTACGATTATATTTTTTTGTATTAGAAACTTACTATGAATATGTAATCTAGGATTATCGGATTAACATTAAATAGTACACGTGCTACCGCACTATTTAACTAACTAATTAGACCCGGCGCAGTGATAGATGGATACAGTTTTTAACCTATACAAGAAATATATATCTGCTTATTTAGACAATTTTTAGAATACATTTATATACTATTTTAGTTTTAATGTGAAGGGAAAATCCTAGTTTATTATAAGTATATCTTTATTGATTTCTCTATGAAGGCCTTTGGGTTAATGTATCTTGCCTATATCTATTGCGTAAAAAATTTTCAGATCTAGCCCCTTTTTCCATCAGTGGAAGAAACAGGCAGAAAAGCATTTACATAAATGTTTTTAATTTCATTATTAAAATATATTAAAACATCAGCAGATATTATATTTAATGAGATTTAAAGTTTGATTTTAATATTGAAAGTTAGTACAGAAGGCTTTGGTACAAAAATTTTTGCTAACAAAAGATTTTCCCCTAAAAAATAGCTTGAACTTGGATTTTTTAAAACAGATCACATGACTTCATTTTGTACAAAAACCAGTTGAAAATAGTAGAACGAATATTTAATGTCCCATAAAATGAAATGATTGTTGTTCTAATTGAGCTATATTAAATGAATAATTTCAATTTAAAAGGAAATCCAATTTATTCATATTAACAAAACGATATTTACAACCGGTTACAATCCTTAAATTTAACAGTCGGTTGAAATTTTAAAACCTGAGATCATACAGGACAGATTAGATACTTAACTAATAATAAAATGTAAATTGGTGTTACAAATCACTTCTTGAAGAGATATATATGCACATCAAGATCATTGCTAAAAAATATTGAAAAAAATAGTTAAGCCAATTTTAATTTAGGAAAATTATATCAACAACAGGATTTCTATTTATTTTATATATAAAATTATTTAGATGAAAAAAACTATTTGATGTATTCACAAAATTAACAACTTTGTGATACACTTATGTAAAATCAGAAATTGGCAAAAGAAAATATATATGATTATTTTACCAATCCTTTCCAATTGAGAATATATTAAAAGGTCACATTTTTAAATATTACTTTTTTCTGTCGGTTATTAATGTCGGGAAAATCGTATTTCGCGTAAATATTTATTTTAAATTATTTCTTTGTTGTGACTGAATGAAATTTCATTGTGATATTATTATTTAAACTTTTTATCAACATATAGAAAATTTAAAAGATAAAAAGACGAAAAATTAAGTATCTAACATATATATGTTGGATATATTTTTATTCTAAATATTGTTCTTAGCACTTAAATAAATTATTATTAATGAATTATTTGAAATTAATAGTTAGAAAACATTTTAAAATCAGAATAGAGACATTAATTCAATTTACTTAAAGATAGTTTTTTTAAATCTGTAGGACGTCTAACAGTTAACGAGTATTTATATAATTTTTGGTAGCATATTATTTTAAAAATTCCTTCTGAAAATACAAAAGGTTTAATTTAATCCCATCCAATACGAAACTCTAGAAACATTTTTAATATACTAACATATATATACTGGGATTTTAAATATGCTTCCAAAATCTACCAATAAATTTAGAATATCGTTAAGCTATCTATGCAGCCTGTCATTCTACTCAGAAATTTTAGCACTTAAATTTGGAGAATGTTATTTTTTATGGTTTAAACTGTCTTTATGGTAGTTGAATTACATACTTTGTTTAAAAAATATTGTTGATAACGTTTAATGTGCTTTAAATACTACTTAAATAAAGAGTATCAAACATGATTCCAACAAGCGTTTTTTTTCCTATTCATTTAGAAAATTAATTCTGTACATCTGGTAACAAAAGCGAATTATGGATTTATAAGTCTAAATTACATTTATTTATTCAATGCTACAATTTTTCATAAAGTGCAATTATTTGAAAATATAGCGTCTCTTTGGTTTTTCAATTTTATGAATGTCCCGTGCTCGAAAAAATGCCCCTTATTAAGACCTTTACACTTTTTGGAGAATTTTAACATTAATCTTGAAAACTATATCACCAAAATGATATATATATATATATCAATAATGTCTGTTTTTTCATTATTTCAGCATTTTATTTCTGTATAAATCGTCTTGAATTTACAAATTATCCTATGAAATTATTTATATAATATGTTTAGTTTCTGACTTCATGTGATTAAATTTAAAAATAAAATCATATTTCATTGCCTAACTGTGACGTGTTCAACTGACGCTTTATAAAAACTGATCTTTAAAACAATCTACGAAGTTCATGAAAATCCAGTACGACTTAGTAATTAATGAAAAATGTGTATTTAAACATTATAAGACTATTTTTTTCAATCGCTAATTATCATTAGGACTTATTTTGAAAAAGTTTTAAGATTTTATAATAAATAAGTCCCTCCTCTATCTTCCGATCCAATCGTTTCAATCCTTTACATTATTCGATAACATTTATTTTTATTTTATCAATTCATTCATAAATATTGGAAATTTTTAAATTAGTTTTGGGTAAATTACTGACGCATTTTACTTAAAAAACAAAATATATAAATGTAATATGTATTCGTTATATTTCGTGTATGGCGCCGAAGCCGGATATACACTTTATTTACTCATTACAATCAACAGAGAATAGAGTTCTTATACGTATATCATCATTTTATCCCCTGAAGATTTAAAATTGATTTCATGCTATTTTTAAGAAAACATAGTCGCTTATACCAATTATAAAACTTCTCAAATTGGTTAATTCAAAATAATTTAGTTCACTGTTGTATAGATTACAGTTATTACATTAAGTGGTTCAAAAACCATAACTATTTGATATTTTTGCCCATTCAATGAATCCGGATGGTATAACACGTTGACTTGCAAATATATTCCGTAATTCAAATTGCTAAAGCATTGTTTATTATCAAAAATTAGAACTTGTTTCCTATAATAATGTGTCAGTAAATTACATGATTTAAATGAAAAATCATTTCTGGTTAGAAGATAACTCCTAAAAAGGTAATTAACTTATGTACAGCCCAAAAAATACTTCCAGATTGCTGCATGCAATTCAAAGTCACTTTCTTGCTAACATAATAAGGAAAAATATATTCCAGAACCAGTAAAAAATCGTTGAAAATTTCACCAAACATTATATATATATCCTTCCCAAATTTACGTTTCGGTATAAGATAAATTGACTTCTAAATAAAGATTGATCTCACCAACACAGCAAACGTCAAGGACTTTAAGTCTAGCTCTTACGTCATCAATCATAATCTTGCAGTAATATTCATAAATGACAACCTTATTCAATTTTGAATGCTCCATTGCATCAAATACTAAGCTGAATATAGTTTTCAAATCGAACAACATCTAAAAAACGCTGAATGTATGGCATTAAGAAGGAGGAAAGAATAGAATGAATCACTTAGATTTAAAACTAAATCACATTTTAATATCCCATGTCGTGATAAACCAGTAATAGTGTGATCATAATCGACCCTCAAAACAGAAGTGTAAAGATTTTCAGCAAAAAACTCAAAGTTCTAAAATATGAAGAAAGGGTCGCTTTTAAGAAACTAATATTCCAAGGTCAAAAAGCTTCAAATACAGTTCTTCACCGTTATCATCCTTTAAAGATAAAAAATACAGACTAGCGACAGAACAGTTAGCATCACAGTTTCATTGGTACTCTCCAAGTGCCGTTTGTACATCGGGATCACTTTTTTTATATCATTGAAAAGGGGGAGACTCAGATTCTTAAATGAACTGGCAATGTTAACTATTCTTAACATTCCCACGTAATTTGTCAAAAATTACGGTTTGAATCCGAGGAAGATATTACGCATGCCCAATCTTAATTAAATTGTTTCTACTCATTCAACTGTTTCTGTTACTTCGGAAGTCTTTGCCACTTGACGAGTTAGCAGATGAAGGATATAATGCACACCTGTTATTCTGGCGATTACTTTGAAAACTTAAATTTGTTAGCGAGATCGGAAAAAGGGAAGTATCTATCATAATTATGTTTTATGTGAAAAATCATTTGATTAGTAAGCCTAATAAATCCGTGAGTTTTGCTCTGTAAAATGAAACCTTTTTGATAAAGAAATCCTTCTGTATACGCAGTCAGAGTTATAGTAATAGCTATTATATTGAAGTTTCTCGAAATAATAATTGGAAAAAGACTGAGTAAAATAATTTAACAGCTGTGGCAGTACTAACATTCAAAGTAGTAGCACTTTTATTGAAGTTTTGTTAAATTCTTGATCGGTAATCCAGAATTTGCTGTAATCATTAACCTTGAAAAATTTCTTTTTATATGTAAAAATTAATTGAATGAAAATCATAGTGTCTTACTGTGGTACCCAGGCGTGACCCCCCGGTCAGAATGTAATTAGGAAATAGCGATTTGGAATACATGAAAAATCTACTCTAAAATAATAAAATTAGCCGAGTGCCACGAGCGCCCGCCTTAGTCTGCTAACGCCCCATTTTCCCGGTGGCTATGCGCCACACTTACACATCTTTGATTCTAAAGTATTCAGATCTATTATTTCTTATTCTTTTGGCTGTTTCCTGATGAGGCAACATTATTCAACCATGATGACAAGTCTAATATGTTAGGATTATTAGGAAATAATGAATCCTTTTAATCTCATAGTGAAATTGTTGCTGCTCGATCAGTGTAATGATGATAGTGTTCAAGATATCTCAATTTGTTTCTACTTCTGATAGTCTTTAATCTAAGACTGACAAGTGATTACAATGGATATTTTGATTATTTTTAGCTCTCCTTTTTATATATATTTTTATATTCTGATGTAGAACATATTTAGTTCTACAAAATAAATCACTTACTAATTGTTCCACTGGTGGAGCATACTCATAAGAAGTATACAATACATTCATAACTCCGATTAGTAATAAGTTAAGATCTATAATATTGTCCACGTGCTAATAAAAGATATGCAAAAACGATCTCTATCGTTATTCTTCGACATCAGTCAACTTCCAGTGAGGTGTGGGTATGGTTTAAGATTTCTGAACCCACCAGTATCTTTTTTTGTTCTCCTCTATAAAGGTACTATAATTATTCTTGTTAACTTCGATTAATTTATTGGGGCTTTTCCATGGTAAATCAGTTTTCTTGTTTCTTGCTATTCTTTTATAAACTAAGTCATTCATTTTGAAAACGTATTTGATCCACTTTTTATTGATTGTTTCTTTCATTATTTTCCCCTTGCTTTAGATCGTGTTGATGATAGTTCTAATCTTTCTGTCAAATTCCTTTGTAAAGGATCTAGCCAATTAAACTTAAAGAAAAGTTTCTCTGGTGAGGCTTTGGGATCTCTGCTGTAGCATAAATTCAGGGCAAAGGAAATCTGTTGTTTGATTAAATATATATCACATTCTTTATAGATTCGTATGAAGGTGTTGATAGTAACATTAATTCGTTAACAATCCAGGTTGCACCTTGGTTGGATTGGAGATGTAAATAAATTTTCAATTTTGTATTTTTTTGTTGTGGGACTTAATTCTTTTGAGATGTGTTGTCGTTCTCAACCTGTCAATATCGGTTTAGGTGCGCCATGTATGTTATTCGAAGATTCCACCTGTTTATCTTTTACGACTTTTCCAACGGCTTTATTCATGACATATATCCCTCCATTGTGGGCAAATATCTGTAAACGATTAACCCGAGTTTAAATATAAAAGATTATAATCATTTTTCCTACAATTACGCATGTCCTATATATACTAAGCTATCCAAAAAGTATAGCGAATTAATAACGTCATCAATATTCGATTAAACTTGATTAATCCTCTTTAGATAAGTCTTCTGCCAATTCTAGCAAGTCTTCATGGGAAAAATACCTAATTCTATCCATTGTCTTTTCTAATCCGTCTGAGTCTCAAGGCCTAAGATTTAATGGATGTTTAAAATTATTTTTTGATAATTCTGTAACAGTATCGATAAACGTTATTAAATAATACTGAATTTTTTCTGTTTCACTTACATAATCTCTTGAATGATATGGACCAGCTATATCCGACGAGGCTACAGAATTGGGGCTTGAATATTGTAGGCTTGTAACAGAGTGGCCATAGGATTTAGATCCAATCTTATAAATCTGACAGTCATTGCACATCTCAGTAACGAAAATAATTTCTTTTTTATATTAGTTATCCTTTTAGATATCCTAAAAATTTTTAATAGAGAAATATAACTTAGTCATTACCGGATGTCCCAGACATAGATAGAGTGTTTTGATGAAAATTTAAAAATAGGAGAAACGTAAAATTAAACTGTCTTGTAGGTTGAACGCTAATTTTAATGCCTTTATCTAGCCTAAATGTATTTGAATTTACCGGAGTTCTTCCCCATTAATTTACTGTTTAAAGTTTGTACTTTCTAGATCAACAATTTCGTGTTTACCCTCAATTCTGTTTAACCTGCCAAAATTTCAGCTTGATAATTTATAGTTCCATCAATATGTATGATATCGTAGTCAAATTTCTTAATTACAAGAAAATATCCTGTTGTTCTCTTATATTAAGATCTTTATTAGCTATGAGAGTATTTTTACAATTCGTTTTTATGATTGTTTTTGAACAGCAAACAATGTTCCGAAAAAAAATTAATGCTTTAAGAATTGTATATATCTCTGTTTCAGCTATTATTTATATTTACTTTCCGTTTCGCTTAATTTTTTGCTATATAAATGCACAAGTGTGTTGCCTTGCTTTAGAATTATTCCTATTTCATTGATTTTGTTTCAAGTACAAATTCCTCTTTCCAGTTGATGTGATGTAACGTAGGTTAAATATTTTGTTTAATATTTGCTATTATTGTCTTGTCTGCTTTTGTCCACGTAAAATTTGTTTCTTCCAATTTATCTGCTATTGAAGAAATTTCAGCACTAAGATTTGGAATATATGGTTGGATCCAACTACTGTATTCAATAAGTGGCATTAAATTGTTCTTATGCTTAGTTTCGAAAAATATTTTTTTCCAATCTAATAGATTTTACATTTGATCTTATCCCCACTTTCAATTCCGTTGAAATAATATTCGATTTTATCTTGGAACCAGTGAAACGTTGAGAAATTAATAAACACGTTGTTATTGATTAATTTCCTGAATACGGCTCTTACATTTTCATAGTACAACCCTTATCATCTGACTTGCAATAAGAATGTCATAAGGTACACATAAACAAACCCTAATTCTTCCATCATTTTGGACATTATCGACTGGAAAGCCTTTTATGCGTTACTCAATCCAAAAGGCATTCGTAAAACTCAAAATGTCAAAACTGTTTTTGGACCATCTTCTTCCTTCGTAAATAACTGTCAGTACCCTGAGTTAAGTCTACCTGGAAAAATATCATTGAACTACCTAAGGACACTATGCTCCTCAATTCCAGTGATTGGGAGTAGAATTTTTATTTTAAGCTTATTTAACTCTCGGTAATTTACATCTAATTGGATAGTTTTGTTTTTCATTGAAATAGGGAATGCGAGAAAGGTATACAGAGAACAAACAGTTTGATTATGTGAGGCTTCTTTGATTTCTCCAATTCTGTTCTAAATCGGTTCAAGAATTCGAATGGAAGAGGATACTGTTTTAATTTAACTGGACCTTGATCAATGAGTATAATTTCATGGTAAAATCCTTCTATTTTGTCATAATGGAATCTTATGTTAAAATTTTTCGGTTAGCTTCTCTGCTGAATTAATATTACAGAGGTTTATCTTATCAAATATCTGAATATTTGGGTTAGCTTTAAGAGTTTTCTTCCTTCTTTGGCAATGTCATTTAAATAATTGTTTATTTTAATGTAACCTTTGTAAAAAAAACGACTTCATTATTATTACATAGGGTGTTCCCAAAAATCAACTGATCACACCTCCTTGGCAATATCTGTATCTCAATTTTGAAAATCATATCAGCAATATCTTTGATTTTTAATGATGTTCTGCTCACTTTGTTCAGTGTAATATATACAGAGTTAAGAGATTTCTATTCTGTGAGAATTATAATCATTTTTTCCAAGTTAAGACTAGTTAGGATATTACTACTTAAAAAATTACTCTAAGATCAGGAATCAATAAAAATTGGTACGGAAATGTTTATTTTACCAGCTTATCAAATCATGTCATTTTTAAAATAAGGTTCTTCTAGAAGTTTCATTAAAGAAATAGAAAGTATTTTGTCTTCTGTGTAGTTAATCTACTTTTTCTCTCATTTTTGTACTAAGCACTCGGAATCCATATGTTGACAAATTCCGTGTATTTTGTATCTCTTTTCTATCTTAGCTAAGGGATTTGTTTCTATATTTACAGGTTCGATTTCATAGTAATTATTATCCCCCTGTTTTTTTCATTTTTGTGTAAAATCTCCGTATTTTCGGCAGAACAACATCCTCAAGATTTCTTATATAATTAGCTGCTCCACCTACTTCCAGTACAGTAAAGTCTGTCCGAACCGCCAATTTTGGGGAATTATTAATAATTGGCGGTTAGGAAAATTTAATCTAAAGACAAGTTTAATAAAAATTTATTTTTACCATACCAATCTATAAAAAAAAATATATTTTATCAATCCAATCTTTAAGTGTACTTGGGTGAGGATTTTTAGTTAAAGCTTTTCTAATTTTATTGATTCCATTGATTGCGTCATAATCAAAGTTATCTGGCATGTCAAAATATTCCTTTAAAGTTTACAGGGCATGATAATAATCGTTTTTAGAGATAATTTTTGATTCTGTTGTAACCCACTGATATACCGACGGCTGGCGTTGTAGAACGGGGGATTGACACGCGGACGGAACGAGTACTTAGATAATATATTTAATCCTATATTTTTGTGTTCTTGACATCTTTTATTATATTTTTTGTTGATTGCGACTTTTTATCGACAGAATTTTCATTTAACTCTAAGCGTCTTTCTTTTTCGACATTCTCGAATATATTCTCAGAAATTTTAAATTATATACTTGCTGCTTGTTCCAGTAGT